>JAPKLY010001605.1:0-11976 GCA_026898435.1 Prunella vulgaris
CCCGTAGGCTCTGTCCACCGTGGCGCCTAGCTACACAAGCCAGACCACTACATATCATTTGAGATACTTTTAATCATATAGCCCTCAGGCTCTGTCCACCGTGGCGCCTAGCTACACAAGCCAGACCACTACATATCATTTGAGATATAGCCCTGAGGCTCTGTCCACCGCGGCGCCTAGCTACACAAGCCAGACCACTACATATCATTTGAGATACTTTACCCGTAGGTATTTGGGTAATAACCTTGTAATCGGACCCAAAGGTCAAAACATTTTCATTCAAATACACCAATAGTCCATATAATATTCAAGGCAATACAGTAAATGCCACCCACCTTAAACGTTTTCCTTTTGTAAAAACAATCACCGTTCTTTTCACCCAGAAATCCTCGTCACCATTCTCGCACTTACACCTAGCACCATTCGTTGCGTTTCAGTTATTGTTGTCTTAGAAATTCTTTTAGATTTTATACACGTTTGTCCGAAAGGGGACTTTTAAGCACTTAAAGTCTTATTCTCTTTATTCTTATCACTTAAGAAAACATACTCATAAATTCAAACAAGAGAATATAACATTTTAAAATTAGCAAGAAAACTTTATGTACTAGACATAGCAGGAAAACATGATATTGTTCTAAACATAGCAAGGAAACATAATATCCTAAACTTTGCAAGGAAATATAATATTATAAACTTGAAGAGTATATAGCACATACACCTTAAAATAGATGAGCATGAAGTATTTTAATGTCCTAAACATTAAATAAAAAGAACATATAGCACGCAATTTGCAAAGGTTTTAAACTTGCAATAACTAGTGTTCTAAACTTTTAAATGATAAACATATCATCATAAAATTAGAATAATGAGTTCAAAACCATGCAAACAAAATTTCATACATAGCATTTTAGAACTCCAAATCACTATCACATCATGCTCATCAAATATGACTATTTTAGAAAGAAACAATATGAAAAGAAATACCTTTTATTTTCTATTCTTAAGTATTTTCTAATCACATTTTAATACAACCAAAAATCACAAAATTAGTATAATGAGATCATAATTAGGTTTATACCACCCAAAATTTGTGGCAATTCATTTTGTAAGTGAAAATTTTAGGTTTTGGATCATGTTTAGAAAGAGGACAATGATTTATTTTCTTAGGTTTCCATAGAAAGTTCCAACATCACGACCTTAACAAAAATAATTTTTGTAAATATTTAGGCTAGTTCAAAAACTTTGAAATAAATCATGGAGATCCCCAAGTTCACCTAGTATTTATTTGTGTATTTCCCAAAAGTTGTGCTTGAGCCGATTTTTCTCAAAAATTCAAAGAATTCCGAATTTGGGGACTTCTCAAGGCAAACAAGAAAATATAGTCCTTAATCTAAAATCAACACCAAACATCATGCCATTCACTTAAATCATGCATTCAGATAGCATTTATTAACACATAGCCTTCACTAAACATAGAATTTAGACTAGTTTTATCATGGAAAACATTTACATTTTTCTTTTACAAGAAGGTAACACATGAACAACAACATTCAAGTAGGGCAGTTTGCATTTTGGACTACACTCATACAAACTTTGAGCATTTTATAAAAATATCAAAACTCATCCAAAAACTGTGAAATTTTTACAGTAGCTACCTCATCAAGTCTAGGTCACAAATAAAATTTCTTTCATGTAATTTGGTTTAGGAAAATATGAGTTTTAGGCTTGTTTTCAAAACATGGCAGATTGTTCCAGAAATTCCAGAAACTGTGCAACTTTATAAATAATTTTGGTAAAAATATTTAAACACCTCTAAAAATCAAGAAATAAATCATGCAGGTACTAAACCTCATTTAGTATTTTACTATAATTTTTAAAATATTTTTCCATGAACTGATTACTCCCAGAAAATCCATAATTTCGAAATAAGGAGCATTTTGTCACACGTTCGTAGAAAATTCATAACTTATTAACGAAAACTCCAAAAATGCTCAAACTAGATTCAAATGAAATATAACTTGATCTAGTTTCCAACCATATAAAGATAATCCAAAAATATATAACACATGAGTTCCGAATCCTGTAAGAAATCCGAGGTCAGTGTATAGAGTGTGTGGTTTGTGTGCATGCTTTCACTTACATTTTCTATTCCATAACTACCATGCCACCAACATTTTAACACCTTCAAAAATATCATCCAAGACTTCATTTATCATGCATTTGAACATTAAAAAGTGACAAAGTCCTAAGGTTTCATGGTATCTAAAAATATGGAACAATAAACACACATAGCTTACATACACATGCAAGAAAACCAAATGTTTTGAGTTGGGGTTTTACAACCTTTGGAGCCTTTTTCTTGTCAATAAAAGAAGCTTTATTTGTCACTTGACCCTTAAGCTTGTAGGAATGGAGCACCCCTTGGAGGAATACTTTGATTTTGAGCTAAAACAAGGCAATGAAGTAAGTTAGGAGAAGTGGAGAGGAAAAACATTAACTTAAAGAGAGAGGGAGAGATGTTGGCTTCCTCTTTGCAAGGAAATGACTCCAACCTTCAACCTAACTCCATGGATTTCTTGATACTTGAGAATGAAAGCTCTCTTATGGTTAGAAAATGGAGAAGAAATTTCTTCCCCCTTTGAAATGAAGATGGCCGAAAGTTGTAGGAAAATAAAGGAGAGGAGTTTGCTTGATTTTTCTTCTTGGGTTTCTTTGCTCAAAGTGGGGAAATGAACCAAGACAATTGCATATATAGAGGTAAATTCTTGTCTTGGCTGAATTTGAGTGTGTAGGAGAGGGTAGGAGAAGTCAAGGGTAGGTATGAAAAGTTGGGGAGTAGGAAAAGAAAGCATGGTTCCTTAATTTAGGGGTATGGGCATTTTGACCCAATTTTCTTCAAACAATCAGATTGGTTTCGGTCATGGGGGTATTTAGGAGGGGAATTTGAGTTCTAACTGTATTTTGGGACGCGATATGGTTTTCGGTGTTGAAATCGGATATTATTCGGTTGCGTTTTGGGCTCCGAAAATTAATATTTTGATCGTTTTGGCACACTAAATTTTTATATCTTTTATTTATTAATCAAACATTGTATTTAACTCATTTTACTAATTAAGTCTTGATTAGGAACTGTAATTACTCGCCGGATTGACAATTTTTGAAATTCAGGGTTTTCGGTTCGACATTTGGCAATAAACGTCTAAATTTTTGTTTAATAATTCTTTTACACTTAAAGGCCTTTAAAAGACTATTTAGGACGTTATCTTACTCATTCCATCGATATATTTAAGTCTGATTCGCAGTTACGGTGCTAGGAGTGCTTCCGGTTCCGGTTTTGGACCAACCGTTGAGTAGAAATCAACCTTTTAAAAACATAATGTCCTTAAAGAAATAAAAATCAATAAGTTAAATATATATACATATAACATAATATATAATATATATAATAGAAAATTCTAATTTGGTTCGGGGTATTACAGTAAATCTGTTACTTCTCATCCTAGAGATTTTGTATGTCATTTTTGTTATGAGAAGGGTTATATTCGTCCTTACTGTTTTAAATACAAGGAATCTAAAATGTCTTGTAATATGTTGCCTGGTAAAACACAACATATTCAACAACATGATCATGAAAAAGTCAGTGAGTCTGATATGAAATGTAATGTTGTTTATACCTCCTTAAAAGCATGCATTCCTGGTCTATGATATTTTGATAGTGGATGTTCTAGACATATGACTGGTGATATTAAATTTCTTACAAATTATAAAATGCATGATGGTGGAAATGTTACCTATGGAGGTGGTTCAAAAGGAAAAATAATTGGTAAAGGTACCTTGAATGTTCATGGTTTTCCAAAGTTAACCAATGTGTTGCATGTTGATGGTTTACGTGCTAATTTGATTAGTATAAGTCAATTATGTGATGATGATTTGCATGTTAAATTTGATAAAAATTCATGTTATGTGCTCAATAATGATGATGAGTGTCTTATGATTGGTAATAGGTCTGTAGACAATTGTTATTTGATTGAATCGAATGAAACGTGCAATAGTGTGAAATTAGATGAAAATACTCTTTGGCAACAAAAACTTGGTCATGCTAATTATAGATGCATTCATGATTTGATTAGACTTGATGCTGTTAAAGGTCTCCCTTCTTTAAAGTTAGACAAAACCAAGGTTTGTGAAGCATGTCAAAAGGGTAAGCAAATCAAAGTGTCACATAAAATGTTGGCACATTGTTCGACAACACATTGTTTTGAACTTTTACATATGGACTTGATGGATCCTTTGGAAACTGAGAGTATTGGTGGGAAAAAGTATTCTTTTGTTATTGTTGACTATTACTCTAGATACACTTGGGTAGAATTTTTAAAAGACAAATCAGAAACTTTTAATGCTTTTAAAATTCTTTATAAAAGATTCAAGACTGTTTTCAATACTAAAGTAAAGAGAATTAGGTCTGATCATGGTTGGGAATTTCAAAATGCTTTGTTTACTGAATTTTGTGAAAATAAGGGTATCATGCAAGAGTTTTCTTCACCAAAAACCCCACAACAAAATGGAATTGCGGAAAGAAAGAATAGGACTTTGCAAGAAATAGCTAGGGTTTTGCTTTTATCAAAACATTTATCTAAAAAGTTTTGGGCTGAAGCTTTAAATACTTCTTGTCATATTACTAATAGAGTCTATCGTAGAACTAATTCCAAAATATAATCTACAATTTGAAAACTGACACTGTGCAAGAATCAATTAATGTTGTGTTTGATGATGATTCTAGTCTTGCAGGAATAAATTTTGAAGAGGATATTACTGATTTAGTTGAAATTTCAAACCTATAGATTCTGACCAAAATAGAAATGTTGCTCAAAATGCGCCAACATCTGAGACAACATCAACTAAAAAGTCAGAACCTATAGAGTATCCAAATATTTTTGATAAAACTCCGTCTTCACGCATACTGAAAAATCATCCATCAAATCAAATCATTGGAGAACAATACTCTGGAATTCAAACAAGAGGGAAGATGAGCGTAAGTAATGTGGTAAGATCCATATGCATGTCTTCTAAATGCAATCTTGTGAATCATGAATGTTACCATTCTTTAGTTGAGCCTAAAAATGTTGATGAAGCATTAAAAGATGAGAATTGGGTAAATGCCATGCATGAGGAATTAAATCAATTTGAGCGTAATGAAGTATGGACTTTAGTTCCTAGACCCGAAAATGTTAATGTGATTGGAACTTTTGATTGCACAAATTTTGATTCATCAAGCATGTTAATTCTAAAACTTTATTCATCAAGCATGTTAATTCTAAAATTTTGATTGCACAAATATATGTTGATGACATTGTTTTTGGTTCTACATGTGATTATATGTTGAAAGACTTTGTGCATGAAATGACATCAACATTTGAAATGTCCATGGTTGGTGATTTGAATTACTTTCTAGGTCTTTAAATCAAACAACTTAAAGATGGAATTTTCTTTTCACAAAGTAAATATGCAAAGAATTTGGTTAAAAGATTTGGTTTAGAAAGTGCTAAACACACGAAAACTCCTATTGGATCATCTCAAAAATTGTCTAAAGATAATATTGGCAAAAATGTTGACCCAACATTATATAGATCGATGATAGGAAGTCTTTTATACCTAACTGCTAGTAGACCAGACATTATGTTCAGTGTATGTTTATGTGCAAGATACCAAGCTGATCCAAAAGAGTCACATTTAAATGCCGTCAAAAGGATTATCAAATATGTTGCCGGCACATGTGATCTTGGTATTTGGTATAGCAAAGTTACTAACAATTCCTTGCTAGGTTATAGTGATGTTGATTGGGCAGGTGATAGTGATGAGAGAAAGAGCACGAGTGGAGGTTGTTACTTCATGGGAAACAACTTAATCTCTTGGCATAGCAAGAAGCAAAATTGTGTTTCTCTATCCACGGCCGAGTCAGAATATATTGCAACAGGGAGTTGTTGTACTCAATTACTTTGGTTAAGAAAAATGTTTGATGATTATGGTTTATATTGTGAAATGCTCACTGTTATGTGTGATAACACTAGTGCAATTAATATCTCAAAAAATCCTGTGCAACATTCATTAACTAAGCATATTAGTATAAGGCATCATTTTATTCGAGATCTTGTAGAGAAAGAAATTGTGAAGTTAGAATATATTTCTACTGAAAATCAACTTGCGGACATTTTTACAAAAGCCCTTGATGACCAAAGATTTTCATCTCTTAAGAAATCTCTTGGTCTATGCATTATTAATTAAAATTATGACGAGTGTTGTAGCAAATGGTGACAGCATTTGTGACAACATTTATTAGTTCTCATAATTTTGACTAAGTATTTTTATATTTCAGTTACTTTATAACATGATTAGATGTGTTATTATTTTCGAGCATACATGTTGGAACATTTAAAAGTCCTGGACACACATCTCTTAAATGCAGTTAAAAAAAATATTCACTAAAAGATGCTAAATCACTGAGTAAATATGGAACACGGAGCTCGCGACTACGATGCTCTCTTTTAAAAGGTGATGAAAATTGCATCAATTTGTTCATAATCCATTGAGTAACTATGGGACACGGAGTTGACTACTACGATGCTCTCTTTTGAAAAGATGGATCAATATGAACTAAAATAGTGTTTTGTAAAAAAAAAATTGGGGCAACACTAATGAAGCAAATTCATGTAAAATCCGTGTTGAGATGTGTGTGTGCCGACATATTTGACAACATTTGTTAGGGCACAAAAATTTGACTAAGTCTTTAATAGTTATTTATTTTCTGAATTTTAATTTTATTAAGTCTTAATTATGTGAATTAATTCTCTGAATTTATTTAATTAATTATGTGTAGTGTAATGGGTAGTTATTTAATTTTATTTCCTAAACTTCCCACTTCCTTATTTTTCGAAATGATGGGTGGTGTTTTACACCACCACATCACAATTATGGGTAGTGCTCTTCAAGCTGAAAAATTTCGAAAATAACTTCCAATTCATAACTCTATAAATTAGATCTCATTTTACATCATTTTTGCCTTATATCAAATATTGTCTTAGTTAATTCACGTGTTTGCATTAGATTGGAAAAAGGTATTATTTATTCTTATGTGTTGTATCACTTCTTCTTCCTCATTTCATTTAAGTTTGAATTATTTTGTTTTGATTATTTTAATATTATTTCTCTTTCTTCTCTGATTTGATTAGATGGCGTCTCAAGACTCTGCTTCTTCACTTTCCTCTCAGTCGAAATCAAATCCAAAAACCCAAGAAAACCCTCACCTAAAACCCAAAATACCGCCGAAAATGCTCAGGCATCGGCACCAACATCGTTGTCGATTACTATCGGCTCGATGGAAGTTCCGATTCCTGCTGTCCCTCAAACTCTTACCTTCACAAATCCTCTCTCAATCCAAGCCGAAATGGCTCCTTCTTCTTACATAACTCCTATTGCTGCTGAATCGTCCAAACCCACACAAAAAGAATTTGAAACTTGTCCGATTGAAATCAAACTTCCAGCGGACGCAACAATGGATGACATGGTTGCTGCATACAATCAGCTCTGCCTTCAAACGACTACCCCTGTAATCGTTGTGGGGGAGAGTGTGATTGACTTAGAACTAGTGAAAAGAATGGCGCACCCAGAAGACTATGTCGATGAACGAGCTACAGAGGAAGAAGCAGACTCGGACATTGGGTCCAGCGACTCTAAAGGCTCCAGCGAATCTTTGCAACTGGGAGAACGGCTCCAAGAAGCACTACAAGAAATCAGACATTACATGACGAATTCTTTCGCAACGACACAAAATTCATCATTATTTATTACTTAAAGGTGACAAAATTTATTTTCGTCATTAAAAAATAAAAATTTGTGACAAATTTTTCTCTTGTCAATAATAATTTATTTTTTCGTCGCTAATTTGTAAATATGATGACGAAATAAAAAAAAGCGTCGCAATAACCTCTAGTGACGATATTCATAATTACTATTGACGATATTTAACGTCATTAAAATAAATATTTTTGTGACGTTGCTATATTTTGTCACTATATAATCAAAATAATTAGTGACACATTTATTTCGCCACAATATTATTTGGTGATGACTTACATTATAGTTAGTGACGATAACATTCGTCGTGTAATATAATATGTATGACGATGCAATATTTTATCACTATTTATTCAAAATAATTAGTGACATGCCTATTTTTGTCACAATATTATATGGTGATGATATTCATTGTCATTAGTGACGATTATATTCGTCATGTAATATAAAATTTTCTTGACGATTTTGTGTGTTGTTATTAATTATTTGAATAACTTGTGACACATTCTTTCGTCATCAATATATTTATATATAGTGTCGATTAATAATCATTTATCACTTTTTGCAAAAAGATATAAAAAATTTATTAAAAAAATCGGCAACAAATGAATTTTTTCATGACGGTGATTTATTTTATCATTATAAAATCAAAATAATTAGTAACACATTTGTTTCATCACAATATTATTTTGTGATGACATTCATTATAGCCAGTGACGATAATATTCGTCGTGTAATATAATATTATAATGATGCAATATTTTGTCACTATTTATTTAAAATAATTAGTGACACACCTATTTTTGTCACACAAAAAAAACCCTAACAAAAGATAATAATAAATCAAAACAATAATTTTTAAATGCGAAAGCATAAAATAAATACTCTTACTCATAATCAAGAAAGAAAATAGAAAGAACAAAGTAAAAGAAAATCTCCAAACCCTAATTCTAAAGTTTTCGAATAAAAACTAAAATAAACCCTACCGTCTACTGTGTTGAAAATATCTCTAATCTGCTGTCCTCAAATAAATAATATCTGCCTTCTTTTATAAAAGAAACTCAGGCCTCTTTTAATTGCCAAATGGGCCTTTCTTTTAAAAGGAAATTGGGCTTGACACATTAAATAAAACATGGCCCAAATAATTATTCATTGCCGGATACTGAATAGCAGCGGTTATGGTGTGGTATCTCCGGTGGTTTTTTCGAGTGTGGATCAGCGATTGGTTGCAGAGGTTGGGTGCGATTGAGCTGTTGACGGATTCTGGCGAAGCAGTTTTAAGTGGCTGAGGTGTTGTAGTGGACATCGAGCCAGTGGTTGCGACGGGGTATTCGGTTGCGGTCTCCGGCGAAGGAGGCGGCTGTGATTGATTTCCGGCAATTGCAGCTGACGCGAATGGGCGCGATTCTGGGTACGGATTTCAGCGGCGGAAGATCGGCGCGAAATGAAATTTGGGCGACAGACTGTGTTTGCGAGGTTCCGGCTAGTGAATGTGTTGCAATTCCGGCGTGGATTGAGCAGGGGCGGCGGCGAACAGGATCGGACCGGCGACAGATTGGTTGCAGAGAACTGTTTTCGGCGATATGCGTGCGTGCAGACGGTTGGAATAGTGGTGCGACGGGGTTGGCTTCGACGTGACTTCCGGCGAACGTTGCCGTCTTCTTCAATTTTGGGCGAGTTTCAGGGTAGGCTGTTTCCGATCGAAAGTCCGGCGATAAATGTACAGAGGTAGGGAGACGGATCGGCTGTCGGATATGGGCTCTGACATTCCAGGCGATAGTTATGGCTTAGAGGTCGATTGAGAGCTAGGCGGACTCCGGCGACTTTTGCTGCGAGGATGGTGGTTTCGGCGGGGCCGCGATGGGTCTGTCGCTTTTCGAAGACTGGTAGCGTTGGCATGGTGCTTTCCGGCGAGCTTCTTGGACGGCGGACGGTTATTGAGCGAGAGATAAGGTGTTGAATTTCCAGGCAGTTTTGGGTGCGTTTCTTTCAGAGGTGGGAAACTTCATCAATTTCTGTCAACATATGCAGTGATATTATAATTAGGCCAAAATAATAATTGTTTGTCCAGGACATGGATCGTCCATAATCTTTAATATATTTTAATTAAATAAAAATTAATTAATTAATTTTATTAATAATCATGTCATTAATGGCGACATAATTCACGCTTAATTATGCTTAAGGCGGGTTGATTCCCTCCATCTCAATTATGGCGGGTTAATTTCCAACAAATTTTTATTTTTTATGTAATTAAATTTTTTAGAAAGATATATATATATATATAGTCAGAAATGACATATATATATATATATACACCAATTATTTAGGAAATGATAGATGAAGATTAATTTAAAATTAAAAAAAATACTATTATTTTGGCTTTTAATAAATTTAATTTGCCTAAATTACTAATTTGAAATATGGTGGTTATTTAGTAAGTGATTAATGAAGAACACTAATTTAAAATTGTCGGTTATTATAATTAATTATGTCATATTAATTTTTTGGAACGAGATCTTGTGAATAGAAGGATTTTTTTTCTTTGTGGATAAAATACAATGTAATTATTAATGATGGTGTGTGATTATCAATTGGATTAGGGATTTAGTTATTCTATTTATAAGTATTGATGTTGAGATCCTAATAGTATCACTGTTTTGTGAGGATGATATTAGGAACTACTCAGTCTAGTATTACATACTATTAGGTTATTTCATAATATCATCCTCACAAAAGAGTAATACTATTAGGTTATTTCCATAATTTTTAGTTTAAAATTACTACTAAAAAGAAAAGTTTTGCAAGATATTATCAATTTTAGTTTTAAATTACTAGATTAGATATAAAAAACAAAATTAGTTAAAAGATATACACTTGTTGTACGAAAAGATTACTCGTTGTGTTACCTGTTAGTTGAAATTGTACTTGTAATACTTATAATAGTCATATTCACATATACTCATGTTTACAAAAATTTCATGTTATGATAAATTTAGTGATTTGTTGTGTGATTATCACTTTGATTAATGATTTAGTGCTTTTATTTACAAGTATTGATGTTGGGATCCTAATATTATCACTCTTTTGTGAGGATGGTATTAGGAACTACTCAGTCCAGTATTACATACTATTAGGTTATTTCCTAGTATCATCCTCACAAAAGAGTAATACTATTAGGTTATTTCCTAAACTACTACTAAAAATAAAAGTTTTGCAAGATATTATCGATTTTAGTTTTAAATTACTAGATTAGATATAAAAAATAAAATTAGTTCAAAGATATACACTTCTTGTACGAAAAGATTACTCGTTGTGTTACCTGTTAGTTGAAATTGTACTTGTGATACTTATAATAGTCATATCCACTTGTAGTACTCACACATCCTCATGTTTACCAAAACTCCGTGTTATGATAAATTTAGTGATTTGATGTGTGATTATCAATTTGATTAATGATTTAGTGATTCTATTTACAAGTATTGATATTGGAATCCTAATAGTATCACTCTTTTGTGAGGATGGTATTAGGAACTACACAGTCTAGTATTACATACTATTAGATTATTTCCTAGTACCATCCTCACAAAAGAGTAATACTATTAGGTTATTTCCTTAATTTTTAGTTCTAAATTACTACTAAAAAGAAAATTTTTGCAAGATATTATCTATTTTAGTTTTAAATTACTAAATTAGATATAAAAAACAAAATTAGTTCAAAGATATACACTTGTTGTACGAAAAGATTACTCGTTGTGTTACCTGTTAGTTGAAATTGTACTTGTTTTTTTTTATCAGAAAAGAAGACTTCCATTAAACAGGGTATAAGAGATACCCTCAAAGATTACACAAATATTACACGTTTGACCTTATAATAACATAGATTTGCTCATACAGTAATATCAACTGGGAGCGAAAATCCTTAAATTTGAAAATTGCCCAGATCCGACCCGATCAAAATTCGCGAATTTTGTTATTTTGACCATGTTGACCCTTGATTTTTTTAGATTTTTCATTTTTAAATCAATGTACGTCCGACCCACTCTTTTCATAATAATTATTTTCCTGTGAAATTTGTTAATAGTATGAAACTTTAATCATTACATTTATCTAGTGACACAATTG
>JAPKLY010001605.1:12076-39530 GCA_026898435.1 Prunella vulgaris
TATATATATATATATATATATATGTGTGTGTGTGTGTGTGTGGGGTAGAGGGTGTTTTCAAACATGTAATATTTGGTTCATTATATGAATGAATTAAATATTTAAAAATAGTTTTACTCTTGTATGCACTAGATGTACATTGTAACTCAAGTTTATTTTTAAAAAAGTCATAAAATTTATTATTGAAAAGGCATACGTGCTATTACTGAAAAGTAAATTTTAAAAATACATTTTTTAATAATAATATGTGTAACTTTTCAATAGTTTTTTGTGTAACTTTTAAAAAATAAACTTGAGTTGCACGGTGCACAAGAGACCCACCCTTAAAAATATAATCAATTAATTGAGCAAATTATACATATTAATTTTAAACAATTATCACATTAATTATATACATAATAATATTAATATTTTAATGAGATTATTTGAAGTTGTAAATCTTAAATTAAAAAAAATAGAGAAATATGGTATTATTATTAAAAGAAAAAGAAAAGAGAATTCACAACCCGAATAAAGGAGGAAAAATGAAGGATCATGGATGTGCCTCATTAAAACCTAACCGTAAACCACCCTTGTAGACAAACCAGTCGAGAGAAAAAGAGTGCAAACATCCAAGCCCTTACTCCCCTAAGGACAAGGCCCGGAATACAAGGCCTAAAAAAAAACATACCCATAAGAACAACGCCCGGAATACAAAGCCATCACAAGACCAAAATAGAGCAGTTGTTCAAAGCAAAAAACAGCTGGAAATAAATATAAAGACAGCAGCATATAGCAACTATGACAGCAGCACACAGCAACTAAGACAGCAGCATAAAGGCAGCAGCAAACAGCAACTAAGACAGCAGCATAAAGACAGCAGCAAACAGCAACTAAGACAACAGTATAAAGACAGCAGCATACAGCAACAATGACAGCAGCATACAACAACAAAGACAGCAGCATAAAGACAGCAAGTCAGCAACTGACTAATAATCCGTAGCCAAATAAGTACGACAAAAAACCTAACTCTCATTATGAGCTCCTGAAGAGAAATTACATAAATTAAAAAAAAATTCCAAAAATTTCAATAAAAAAGAATACAAGATTTTTATTTTTAATATTTAAAATCTTCCCATCTCAATTAAAATTATAAGAATTTCGTCTTCCAAACCAAATACAACAAAACTGACTATATTTAACAAAAATTTTCATCTTCCCGCCTGAATTAAAATTTTCATGGGCTGCGCCAAAAAAGAAAAATTGAAAACTAACCTAGGTTATTATTCTTCTCCCAAGTACAATTTCGTCTGATATTCTTTTCCCCAACTTCCGTACGAACGCCAGACGAAGACCCAGTTTGAACGCACCACCATCGCTATTTGAAATCTATACATCCAGTCGAAGTCATGCCAGCTGCCGACTGAAATCTGGGAACCAACAACCGGAACGCCCACAAGATCCTTGCCGGAATTCATTGCCTACTCGCCATTCACAGCCGCTACTAGCCAACTACGAAGCCCCTGCACTCGAATGCCACTTCACCGGATTTTCGTCTGTAACCCAATCCAACCGCCACCACTGTCGTCCCTGAACAACCAATCCATCCCTCCTCTGTTTCGAACCAAAACTCGAAGACCCAGCGTCGCCCAAGCGTCAATCCAAAGTTCTCACCGAAAACATCTCTGCGATTCTCCACCACCTCCGTTCCCGATCGATTCGACGTCGCCCCAACACACAAGCCAAGAACGACCCTGATACTAGTGATTGAGATAATTAATTGGGTCTTTGATAACTGCTAAGCCCATTTGATTAATTTAATGAAAGAGGGGCGTAGGTTTATATGGGGGAAGATAATTTTTTCACGGGAGGTACGTATTAGATTAGGGAATAGAGGTTAGGGGTTTCTCACGCAGTAGGTTTTAGGGGATTAAAGAAATCATTTTTTTGGTTTTCTTTGTCTTTTAGCACAACACGCGTGGATTCTTCACTCAAGACAAGGCCGACGCCATATCAAAGAGTAAGTCTTGAGTTTCACGAGTTTTTCCAGTTGAGAAAGTAGATTTTGATTTATTTTATTGATTAGGGTTTATGTAACAGAAAATTTGCAGGCGAATCGAGCTTCATGGACAGCGGATTTGCATCGTTGAAGCTGTTCAAACCCTAGGAGGCAAATACAGTGGGTAGTTATGGTTTTTTTTGTTAGATTCATATTTTCTTTAATTTATTTGTTTGAAGGGACACCTATTTATTTTTGTTCTTATATATTGGTACAGAGTATAGTATTTGAGCAATGTATGAACTAGAAATCTTGAACGCTTATATATACAACTCAATTTTATCTTAATTTACTTAAAATTTTGAATCGTTCTTCTGCTTTGTGTTATTAGATTGTTCTGATGAAAGCTAGATTCTTGCTACTGATGATCTTTCTTGTAGCCCTCTACCCAGATGTCTGTTGTCTCCCTAATGATATATAAATACATTTTATAAACTATGTTTTTTTGCTTAGGTGATTAATATTTTGGATCAAAAATAGTACTAAGATTTTTTTAAATCAAACTATGATGAATGTCTAACTATTTGCAGCTGTAGAATCTCCAATTGTCTGTGAATTAAACTGTTTTTTGGTGTTCATTTTGTATAACAGTACTATTAATATAAACCTATTGCCGTCCAACCTAATTTGATGTTTTATCAAACTTTAGAGTAAAAAGTGCATTAAAAGAACTTTATTTGGCCTAGAATTGATTCAGCTGGAATTTGTTTTTCTATTTTTCAGTGGTGACAGAGTAATATGCATAGTATAACATAAAAATAAATTTGTCAAATGCTAATTCTTATATAAGTGAGAAAAAAGAACAGGGGTGGAGGTAGTAAAATAGCCGCAGAAGATGGGCAAAAGTTGCTATTATTTGCTCCTTTTTTTCAGTAAGTTATTAATTCAAAGCTAACTCTATTAAAAGAAATATATTATTCTGCGAGAGAATATTTCTTATTACTTGTTGCATGCCTTATACGTATATATATACTAGTATTGTCCTACACATGGTTATTTTCTACTTCAAATAGTGTGTTGGCTATCTAAAATTTTTGTTTTTTCAACCATTTGCCACTGTTCTTGTTTTCATCCTATAATCCTCTGATTAAAGTTACTGGCAACAGTTTATTTTTTTACAATTGCTATCTTCTAAGAGTTAAATTTTAATATGCTTTTAATTGGGGTTTTAGTTCTACAGACTTATTGGCTTCGTACCGCAAATTTGGTTGTAGGATTTTTTTTTTTGAAAAATAAATTGCTGACTTTTAGGTTGGCTGCCCAAATTTTAGATAAGGCTGCCTAGATATGCGTCTTGCTGCAATATTAGTTCTGACACGGGTAGCCATGATTAAATAAACGGTAGATTAGGGATTTCTTATACGCACAGAGAATTTGAATGAATGGGTAGGATAACTTTTATCTGGTTCATTATGCATGTGATTGAAGTTCTAATAATTAATAGAGCATGAGATGTTTCAGTTGTTACCATTAATTTGGCCTAATTAAAGAAAATTCATGTACTAGACTCACCAAGGAAGAAAGAGAGATGTGTCTTACTCCTCACCTTATATTTCCTACATAAACCATGTACTAAACCTACCTCTAGCTTAGGCTTAATAGATGGGCATTCTAGTTAACCACCTCATACTTGGAAATAAAGATACATACATTCATCATCACCTTTCCCTCTTTTCATTTCGGCAGTTTCATGATAATGGCTCCTCCACCCTTCTTTTTGGCTAAAGCAAATTTCATTTACAGTAGATAATAGAATTCAAGTTTCTAAAAATATCGAACCGACTTGCTGGAATCGGAGAGGATCCCATCTCATAGATTTAAGTAAGAATTTGCTTCTCCCACTATGTAATCCTTAGTTCAAAAGTTAAGAACTTCAAAGGTAACACCCCTTTCTTCAAAATTTGATTTGTCAAGATCACATCTAGAGGATTTTTTATAGCTTGAGCATACTTAAGTTCAATTTTGCTCTTTATGGGTATATTATTGGTAAGATAAATTTTAATTGCTTGAGGCTTCTGTATTTCGAACATTATTTTATATTAATTGATTGATTTCTTGTTAATTTAATAGAGTTAAAGCATCCTAAAAAATTATATTAGAAGGCATATTACGTTTAGTTACTAGTTGTCTTTCTTATTATTATAACTTTATTCTCTTATACATATTTGTATGTGAATTATATATATATGTGTGTGTATGTATGTATGTATATGCATAGATACTGTTTCCTGACTTGCATTGAAGATAGCATAGGTAAAGGACTAATGTTTTAAAATTAAAGTTTTTCTAGAATTTAGATCAAGAAATAAGTATACTATAATTTTATGTTTTATTGAAGTTTACTTTTACCCATTAGTATGGTGAAAAAAAAATAGTAGCTAATATTTTTAAGTTTTTATTTGTAGTCTGAGCATGAGTTAGCTGGAGCACCATGTGACCGAATGGATTTGTAAGAGTGTACATACTCTTCAGTAAAAGATGAGTGGAAATCTAACGAGACCAAGGAAAATTGGGCGAGTCATGTATATATTTATTATATTTCGTTAATTTACTATAATTGATGTTAATTTATTTATTTTTATTTATTAGGAGATGATGAAAAAGAAGAGAGAAGAGTATGTTGAGCTCGGAATTATAAAAACTGCAGAGGAGATAGTGATTGAAATTTTGGACCATGAAACAAGATAAGTGAAAGGTCTTGGTTATGGTCCTCAACCTCCAAGTGGGCGCAACACATTTTACGACTCATCTAATCAGTTAAAGGATGAACTATAAGATGCAAAAGAAAAGTTACAAGAATCTGAAGCTCGGGTGCGAGAACTCAACACTCAAGTAACTCTTTTGAAAGATGAATTATCTTCTCAAGGTGCAGATCTTTCTGCACAAAGTGTAACTCTAGTCAAACTTATGGTCTATCTGACAGAAAAAGGAATGGAATTATAAAAGCCATCAATAAATTTTTGTAGTTTATTTTGTGTTATGATAATAAATATTGCTTGTTGCTTTCTAATGACTTGATTGAGTATTTTGTTTAATGCAAATTAATTTTTTATTTTTTAATTAGTTTTTTTTGTATTAATTTTTTCTTCTTATATTTAGTTAATAAAATTATTTTATAATGCCGATTTTTATTATTGCTTTAAATAAATTTAACGTTATTATTAATTTAATATAAAAATATTCAAATAATAGTCAATAAAAGTAATTTGTCATTTTTTAAATCTAAATATATAATGATAATATGATTTGTTACAATTTTAATTTTTTTATGACATAATATTTTGTCACAATTTTATATCTTTTAACGACGTTAATCAATTTGTTATTAAATTTTAACATTTGGTGAAGAAATAAATTGCCGTTATGTCTATATGTATAATGACGATTCAATTTTAGTCATCTTAGTGTATTTTTTTCTCGACGAAAAAATTGAACATATGACGAAAGAAAATTGTCACTGTATTTAAAATTTTAGTGATGTTTATCATCTTTGTCGCTAAATAATATATTATGTTGACAAAAATAATTTGTCGCTATTTATACATCATATAGGGACGATAAATATTTTATCACTATATTGCATCCATTGATGACAAATTTTATCGTCATTACATATGTACATATATAACTACAATAAAAATTTGTCACTAAATTACACTCATTGATGACAAACTTTTATGTCATTAAATATTTATACATGTAATAACAATTACTACTTCGTCACAATAAATATTATTTCGTGACGAATTATATAAAATATGACGAAATAAATTATCAATTTATGACAAAAATAATGTGATTAATATTTGGTGAGTAGTGCAATACATGGATAATCGTCACAAAAAAAATAAATTTTTAGTGACAACAATTCAGATCGTCATGCCAAATTGAACTTTTAGTGACGAAACACCATATTGACGACAAAAATATGATACCAAAAGTGACGATTTATTTGTCACTATAAATGAAATGATATAGTAACGATGTCTTTTATTGTCATCAAAAGTGAATATTTTTATGACGAATCGAAAAGCGTCACATTTACCAAATACCACTTTCAACGACGTTCTTTGCAACAAAAAATTTTGTCACCAAATATTGATTGTGACGAAAAATAAATATTTTATGACGAATTTTTTTGTCATAATTTCTCAAATTTCTTGTAGTGAAGTTCGAAGTCGTGGCCGTGGAAAGACGACAGTTCTTAGAGGTAAACGAAGGGTTTCCTACAGGACAATGGGGAAAAGAATTAACTATTCTGAGAATAGGAGAAAAGTGCTTGAGGATGGGATTGCTTCTAACCCCATCAAAGTTTTTGGCCCGAATGAAGAACAAGAGGATTCCCCTGCTCCATCTGGAAACAAAGAAAGCTCAGAAGAGACTGATTCCAGCATGAACATTCCTTTGAATCAGTACATAGCACAGAAAAGATCATCAAGTAAAGAGAAAGGGAAAGAAAAGGCTGTCCTGCACGATGTTCCCGTAAATGCTGCTGAAGATGTTGCCTCTCCGATGGCAACATCAGGGTCTGATAGATCAAAAGATGATGAGGAACATTCTGAACAACACTCAGATTCATTTTATCAAGATGAAGAGGTTCAGGTACATTCTAACTCTGGTAATGATGATGATGATGCTAGGTCTGATAAGGATGAGGAGTATCATAATGTTGAAAGCAAGAGATTTAAGGAGATTAGGTCTAGGCTGTTGATTACTGAGAAGTTGATCAAAGTTTCTGATTTTGAAAAACTTGGGATGGTCAGATACTTGGAAGATAGAATGCTGTTATACTCTGTGACATGTGCTAAACCATATTTTGTTGAGTGGATTTATGAGTTTTATGCTAACTTGCATGCACATACTGGAAGGGAAAACTCTAAGTTCTATGGCACTACTTGGTTTAGGAATGTGAGAATAATGTTGAATCCTAGAGTGATTAATGGTGTTCTGAAATCTGGAAATTGTGTTGAACCTGTAATTGAAGATATGAATAGTGTGATTTCTGTGCTGACTGGTGGTTTGGTATCTACTTGGGTGAATAGGCTTAGTGCTTCCAAGATGATAAGTTTGTTCTCTATCTTGCATAAGTTGGTTGTTTATAATTGGTTGCCTTCAACTAATACTACAATTTTGACAAAGGAACAAGCTGTCCTTTTGTACAAACTTCATATTAAACAGTTTGATTTGGGGCAAACAATATTCAGAAATATGCTGAGCTATACTGGTCCTATCTCTGGGAAAGGGTTGCTACCCTACCCATGTTTGATCTCATTGTTGCTAGAAGATAAAGAATTTGTTAAGCCAGTAAATGAAACAATCAGCAGTTTTCAAGCCAGCTTCAGAATCCCTCACACCTTGCTCAGTGGACCAAGGGTGATTGATGTTCCTTTGCCCGGTGTGAATCCAGCCAACACTGATCAGAACCAACCTTCTGCCTCACATGCTGCTGAATGTGTTGGCAACATTAATGCCAACATGTCACCTGGAGGATCCATTCTTTCTGTCCAACTAACTCCCTCTTATATTCTTGATCAAATTTCCTCTTTGCAAACCACAATTGATAATTTTCTGGCAAATGTGGAGGATTTGAAAATTAGAAAAGCATTTTGGGAGAATCTCCTTTCCACTCCAACTGGGGGAGTAGCTCCTGATGTTGATGCACGCACAAATTCTGGGGGAGTGCAGTAACAGGACATGGACTTAAGAAGTCTGCAGCTGCAGAGTTATAAAACTTGCAAATAAAATAAGTAACTTGTAGACAAAATATCAGAGGGATTCTCACACTAAAAAGTGCATTGAGAATACTCTAATGTGCAGCGGAAATATGTGTAAGTGTTAATGAAAAACAATTTGAACAGACTTAACAACTTAGTGACTTAAGGAAGTCTACAGTTGTAGAGTCCAGTTCCTTTCTTAAAAAAATAAAGTTTTTATGCACAAATTTAAATACAATGATGAATGTAACAGTAAGATAAATATGCAATACAAGAATTAAATAAACAAAATAAATAAAACAACAAGGTTTATAGTGGTTCAGTGTTTATGAATAAGACAACCTACATCCACTGTTACACCACTTAGATGCCAAATTCACTAAGGAACGATGACAAAGATCAATACAAGTAGTTCCCCCTTAGAACTTGATTCATTCAGATTTCTATTCTAACAAGAGATTAATTACTATCCTATTCATTTAGAACAACTCACTAAGAGTTAACAAACCTCACAAAGAGATATCTACACTAAGTAGAAAATTAAAACAAGTGAGGGAACAACAACAATAAGAGTGATTATTTCTAAGAAAAATCCTAACCAACTATCCTATGAATCACAGAAAATAAGCTCACTCTCTCTCTGATTTGTTGGATGTAGACTTGCTTAGGTTGAATGCTTGGATATTTAGGTTGTTGTTGCTGCTTCCTCTGAGAACATCTTCTATTTATAGATGGAGGGGTATGACTTATCAGTTGAGATATTCAAATTTGAATTCTGGATAAGGCTCCTCTCTCTACAGGCATGTGTGAAGTGGTCCTCATTCTTCACACAGAATAGTACTGGGTGTACTATTTGTCTTCATTCACAGAATTCTGGTTGACTTGAATTAGTCCTTAATAACCTCCAGAAACTTTGTGAAACACTCCTCTTAAGTACTCTATAGTGAGTTTCAAATTGCTACACTAATTTGAGCTTAAGGGTCTTGATAATCTTCAATAAAACTTGAACTTGTACTTCAATCTTCAAACGGATATATCAGCTGTAGAGTCTTGAACTTTGCAGCTGTAGGTTCCTGAAAAACATAGAAACTGACTGTAGAGAAACATTACAGTTGTAAGGTCATGTCATAGCTGTAGGGTGATCAATTATACAGCTGTAGACTTTCCTTTTAACAACTATAGTTTTCTAAGCCAATTTTCTCAAGTTAAGATATTAGTTTTAGTCCAATAAAGAATACATGGTTTGCACACATCAAAATCTAAATGGGTACTTAACACCTCTCAAGTTTCTATGATCTCCTTTCACAATTATGACCTTGTCTCCCTTCAAAAAATGGCCTTTCTTTCTGCTTGTAAAGAGTGTTGACAAACTTGATGCATCACAATCTCCAGCCTCATATGGCTGCTTAAATTTCTCAAGTTCATCAAAAGTTTGTTGTACATTCTGAGTGTTGATGGATCTCAATGATACATTTTTTTGGACATCATTCCCTCAATTTTTTCATAACAGTCACCAGTAGATGGATCTCTTTCACACTCTACACGAATATGCAGCTCTCTGGACCAAAAAATATAGGAAAAAAAGGGTGACGTGAAACGCATTTCAACGAGGCTAGATATAAATTTTATTGAGGCTACATGATTACCTAGCTTCATCAATATTCATAAAACGTGCAGGAGGGGTAAATGCCTTCTTCTTTGGAACATTTCTTCCTTCCTGATACATGGCTAGCATAACTTATCAGTTGCCACTAAAAAATACAAGCTAATAAATAAACACATCTAAGCTTATTCATTTAAAAGTTTGATTTCTTGTATTATATATATGTTGTTTATCCTCATCCCAGACTTTGAATATTTGGACCCAAAAAGGTATCAACTTTAGCGGAGTCATTACCAGAAGATTTTAAACTATTTCTTTGCTATCTTGCAACAATAGGGCAAACTCAGTGATTACATTGCAGAATGAAATAACTATAAGCCTATGTCATGTTTAGAATGGTAAAAAAAGAAAAACAACATTCCTAAAAAAAGTAACAGATGCTAACCAGTTTGATAGCCAGTGCCTGCAAATCAATCCTTGGGATTAACTTCATTGTTCCTTACTTTGAAAAATTTACTGTATTTGCATTCAGGAAAAGTCCCATAAAAAATCCCACATTGTTCTCATAAAAAAAATCCCAACATTTTTCAAAGTACACAACGATGAGCATATATAAGATTCAGGAAAAATAAAATCAATAATAACCAAGATAAGAAAGGAATGAAAAGAACATACACCATAAAAAGAAACTAGCAATCATCTACCATGTTCTTTTCAAGCACATTTTTATTCAAGAGCAACAAAAAGAAACTAATTTTACAAGAAAGAAAATGACAAATAGAAGGGCCCACAAAACTTATTCGACCCAACTATGTAGATAGATAACCTTTGAACATATAGATACATGTAGTTCTAAAATAAAACTTTGACATGTTTTGGCTCAATGCTAGCAAGAAGCGAATGCTCCCTAATAAGTTGGTGTCTCCTAGTTGAAGTGGGCTTATGCATTCCAATTTCCACATAAATCCTCTCCAAAACCTCCACTTTCTCTGACGTATACCTCACATACTTAGTATCCATCCGCTCTTTCTCTCTCTGAACGGAAAGAGCCATTCAAGAAAATGAGAACAAATTAAACATTCACAGCTATAAACACAACAGATTAAAGCTTGGAATTAAAAGTTCATTTTCTCTTATAGAAAAGTAATTTAAAAACCATGGTATAAGTTTAATATTGAATATAAATATAGCCAACAATGAAGATAGGACAAACTTTTAGCAGGTTGATAGGCAAAAGGCCTATGATGTGAGCCAACTAACACTCCGTAAAAACTTTTCCTACAATCAGGTCCATATGATGAACCAAAATGCTGTAAAATTCAGTACATCAAACCCTATTATGCTCTTCCTCTAATAATAATGAATGTATACTCTTTGAAAATAAGAACACAAAAAGAAAAGTAGTCACTACCCGTAAATTTGAAGTGAAAACTTAATTGCATTCTCAACTGGTATGTCCACCTCATCCTCATCCAATAGTTCACCATCATCAAAGTCATGTCTCTCCTGAAAGAAGGCTACCGTCTTGATTCCCAAAGTCATCATCATCCCCATCTGATATATTGCACAAAAGAAAAAGCAATGGGGCAAATAAATCAACCCTAATAAACAGAGATGACAAAAGTTTTAAAAAATAAATTGAAGGGACAAGCAATAGGACTAAAACATCAACCCCAATTGAAGGAAAAAAAATTCGGCCCTCCTCCCACAATTGCTTGAATCTTGGGCACTGTTAACTGATTTTGAACCTATGCTCTGAAGAAAAGACTCCTTCTTTCCTCCTCTCCCTGTGACGTCGTCGCTCGTCGCTCGAATCACTCAACTGCGCCCCACTAAACCGCCCTATTTCGCCTTAAAAAGGCCCTACTCTCCACCGTCCTCGCCATTTGCCTCAAACCACTCCACCACCACCACCACCACTCTCCTTCCTTTGTCACCGTTGCCCCCATTGCCTTCACTCTGATCTCCACCTACATCTCCCGTCTTCAAATGCTTCAACTTTCATTGCCTCACGAACCAAAATATGCAACAATTGTTTCTTCGTTATGGAGAGGAGATAGGGTTTGAAGAGAGAGATGAGGGAATTATGAAAGAGAAATATGTGATACAGATTTATATAAATTAATGATGAGTGGGGTAGGTGGGATGGACAATTAATTTCTTGGTACAAAATGTGTGCTGAACTGTGGTTTTCAATGTTTACCTAGTGGGTATAAGGCTATACACCCATTACCCGCATTGATGGCGGATTTTCTATAGACACAGCTAGGTGAAATTATTAGTGTTTTATATTGTTAATATTATAGTTAATAATTGTAATTTTAATTAATCTGACCTTCTTTGTAATATTTAATTTAAGTTGGTCTAGATTGCATTTATGATGAAAAAAGTGGTCTTAGTTGTGTTTTTTCCTTATTTTTTTATATTTTGTGTAACTGATAGATGGTATTGCTAGAACAACACACTCCTCAGAACCATCACTACATAATCAAGGAAAACAAGATGCATTTTCCATATGTTACTGTTGAAAACAAATTAATAGGTAACTAAACACATGCATATTGATTTATAAAATCATTCCAAAGTCAACATGTACACTGTTAATTAGGATTATAAAAAAAAATCCGAATGAATAGAAGTGGCAAAACAAAATAATATGGAGTTTGTGAATACATAATAACATGATAAAAAGAAAGTTAAGAACATGATAGAAGACCAACAACAATTACTGCACAGTAAACCAAGCAAATAAAAGCCATATACGGCACTCCAACAACAAACTAGTCTAGAAAGGTAAATATATTATATAGTATAACTGTTTACATCACCACGCTTCATTGAGCAAAACATGAGTGTTCCAATTCAAGGGTTCAAAAGCCAAAAGGGGGTAGTGGTTACACTTATCAATCCCGGAGCAAAATCTCAAAGCAAAATACAAAAGGGCACAACACCAGATCATAATATATAGTCTTCTGGGATTGATCAAATGTAGCAACCACTCACTAGTCTTCAAGCAAGTTGATGGGTGAAATCAAAGATTGGACAAAAGGGAACACAATGCACAATTCTCTTTCCCAATTTGGAGCCGGCAAAATTGAGTAAGTTTGATCGATGATGTCGTACTCCACAAACTTGCCCCACACGTTCAACGCAAAGTAATATAACCATGTCATCATATTTGAGAATACGAAGAGGTTGTATGTCCAATATGATTTCTTCATATGAAATGGGTAACCGGGGGCAAAATGTAGATGAATCCATGAACTAGGTTTATTGTATTGCTCAAGAATCCATAGCTCATACCCTTCAAAAGACACACAAGTGTTGGAGAATATGAATAGTTTTTTATCATCAAGGAACCCAAATCTCCAAAAGTTTGAAGCCCAGCAGCCTCGGTGGGTAGTGAGATGGAAGCATATGTTTCATCTCTGCAAGAGAAGGTCGCGATGTTCCCACCCATAAACCTTTGTGACACCAACCAGTTGAGACGGCCACCTACATAAACGCCAGGGCTCGACACAGGGTTATAAAACGGGAAATATACGGTCAAATTCATTCAATTGTTGGATGGTTTCAAATTGTACAATGCTTCCTAAAAACCAACAATAAAAACAAGATTCACTAAACTTCCTTAGAATATATGAGGCAAGTGATCACATATACAGTAGCAGGACATTATGTATAGATTTAAGGACCATTATATAATAGTAACACCCATATCATGTGGTTTTGTTACAATACAATTACTATAGCCTACTCAGTTGTACAGCTGCCACATAAATCACCTGACTTTGTAATAGAGCAATGACACATATGAACATATTATAGTCGCACACAGGCTGAATATTAAAAATGTTTCAGAGTCAAACAACTAGCATCAAGCAATACAAGAAGGATAATGTAATAGTAATCAGCCCATATTAAAGAACACACAAAAAAAGAACTAGCTGGTATGCAAAATGATGGATGTTCAAAGTTAATGGAGTTTCTTATCAAGCATGCCTTCATATCCCATAATTTTAGAAACCATTTGCATTCATGTATATAAATATATATAGTATAATGGACCAAATTATAACACTGTATGTTCTTGCTCCAAAAAGCATACATCAACCAGATGACTAGGGGACATAAAATGTTCTACTTTGTCTTAAACTCAGTGCATCAATTGAAAAAATTAAGAGCCAAAATAACGCATAATAATATAAAAATGGTAGCATACCTGGATTTGTACGAAGAATCGCATCCGAATACCAACGCAACTGATCATATGACTCTTGGAAACTTCCAAACAGCTTATTCTTCACCTCCTTCGATGTGCGCCAACCCTTGTAATAGGAAATTTCTATACCATAATTTAGCCTGACCATTTCAACTATTTCTCCCCTTCAGATTGATGGTTTAGACTTGATTACATCATCAACTAATTGTCTTATGATCTTGGGACCAATCTGTTCCTTATTATTAGAAATTGAACGACCTAAACATTTTTGGGCAAAGTGGCCTTTATAAATCTCGAAGATAAGAGACAGTTAGTTACATTTGGCCTTGATGAACCATCCACAATCACTAGATAACCTTTCATTGCACACAACTTGAATATAATTGGGGCTGTTCTTTTGAAACTTATACTTAAAACCAATAACTGTTGCATACTTGATCAAGCTAGCCCTATAACCAGCTACACCACCCTAAAAAATAGTGCCTATACCAACATCCATTATATACTTTCATGAGCCTAAAAGCAGGGCTTTTGATTCTACGACAGGGCATATATCAAATGAGGCCAACCTACCTTGGCCACTGAATTCTTTGGCCTGACATTGAACAACATTTTTAAATGGGATTTTACTCTGTTTCATATTACAAGATGCTTGGAAAATAACTGCCAGGTTGTGATGTGATAAGGGGAAGCAGGACATACTATCGACTTCTAAATTAAAAATGGAGTTCACAAAAATATCATCAAGCCTATTGATTTCCTCATTAGGAACGCAACTACTATGTCTATTTACTAAACTCTTCACTTCAACAGCCACAAGATGATGAGAATACAGTTTGCACACATTCATCATATTCGATAAATCAGTGTCACAAGCTAATACACAATTTTTCAGATTTCCAACTGAGTACCTATTTGTAATGGACTGATCATGGAAATATAGCCACATACTAACCACATTTGATGCGAGCTCTGCGAAATTTGTTTCCCCATGGAGTTTCTGTAACCGGGTCTCACTATCAAATGTTATAGAGAGAAAAACTTCAAATTCCATCCGTGCTGCGAACAATTTTAAAATTCACGATGGATTAAAACTAGGTTGGAATGAAAAGCGGAAAGATGAAAAATATAAGAAATCCCAAACATGAGGATGGAGAATTTGAAATTTTGAAATGGGCATTGAATGATTGTGTACGAATTCGGCAATTTGAGAGGCATTTATGTTACCTATGGGTTAAATCTTCCAAAATCGCATTAAATGCTGGATAATAGATGTCATATGTAGCATGTGTTTAGGGGGTAATTAGGAAGTAATTAACTTGCTACAACAACATATATTAAAAGAAAAGTGGGCTTCTTTGTAATTGTAAAAAAAGTGTTACTGGAATGCAATTTTACCCCAAAAAGTATCCTTGGATGTGATTTTTCCAAACTACATTGAATCTAATTGTAATGCACATTTTGCTACTAGTAATACGCATTTACATATAAATTAACATAAACTGAGACCGAAAATCTGAAATTTGCAGTTTGCGTGAATTTTGAAAAAAAAATACCGTGATTCAACCCGTTCAGGTATAAACCCACCAATTTCTCAATATGAATAGTTTTACGGTAAAATAATCTATATAATTTTTTATCATACATATATAATTGTTATTACATATATTTTATTATTGATTAAAATTAAGTAATTTTAATCAATAATAAAATATATGCATAACATACGTATGACAATAATATTCAAGAAATGGAATTCAGGTAAACTTATAGTCACACTGAAGATGTTCCCCCGTCAAGTCACAACTGGCTGGATAACCCAAATAATTATGTATCCTATATAAATATTCTTTTAAGATACGTGTGTTGTACAACCTATAATCTGCTTATAATCATTGTGGGTAAGTGAGAGACGCATCTTCGAAGTTTAATTAGGATATTATTATCTTTTGCAATTTATTCTTCTACGTGGAATAATTCTTTCGACCGAGTGAGTACAATTAATTATTTACACAAATTCTAATATATAATATTGCATCAAACCCGACCCGTACAATATACCCAGTTAAATAATCACGGAGCCTTATCGGGTCAAATGAAATTTTCAAGAAAAAATCTTGACAGTCCTAAAATATATACTATATGAACATATATGTGATACCGTAAGACAAAAAGTGTGTTAGTACATCTTAAAGTATTAATTTTTATACTTTTAAAGTAACTATAAGATAATATGTATTTTTGAAAAAACAAATATGTGTTTTTTAATTTATTTTTATTTTTTATTGATTTTATGTTTATAATATGTTGTTAATATAAAAATACCTTCATGTGTTTTTATCTCGGCAGTCTCAGAATGTATACTACATGAACATATGTGTGTTACTGTAAGCCAAAATGTGTGTTATCACATCTTAAAAAATTAATTTTTTGTACTTTTAAAGTAACTATAAGGATAATATATATTTTTACAAGAACAAATATATGTTCCTTAATTTATTTTTCATTTTTTTATTGATTTTATGCTGATAATATGTTGTTAATGTAATAATATCTTACATGTGTTATTATATCTCGGCAGTTCCAGAATATATACTACATGAACATATGTGTGTTACTGTAAGGCAAAATGTGTGTTACTATATCTTAAAAAATTAAAATTTTATACTTTTAAGGTAACTATAAGGATAATGTGTATTTTTACAAGTATAAATATGTATTTTTTAATTTATTTTTTATTGATGTTTATGTTGATAATATGTTGTTAATGCAATAATACCTTACATTTGTTATTATATCTCGGTAATCCCAGAATGTATACTATATAAACATATGTATGTTACTGTAAGGCAAAATGTGTGTTACTACATCTTAAAATATAATAATTTCTATAAAAATCAATAAATATTTATGAAAAACTAAATTTATTTTTTTCTTATAGTAACACACATATTGCTCTTATATTATATTAAAAATATTTTTTCTACAAAAACAAATGAATATATGTAAAAAAACAACATTTGTTCTTACAGTAGCACATATTTCACCTTATAGTAACATAGATTTAATAATACAATATCATCAATTGGGAACGAAAATTTTGGAATTTGAAAATTACCCAAATCCGAATCGACCCGATCAAGATCCGCGAATTTTATTACTTTGATCCTATTGACCCGTAAATTTTAAAAAATTTATGTTTTAGTAGCATATTGCACGGTGCAATATTGCACAAGAGACCCACTCAATTATTTATAATTGACAAAAACTTATATAAAATATTTTACCCTAAAATTTTCTAAAAGTAAACTTAGAAAAACAAAAAGATGGAAGCCCTTTAATTAATCCCTCATTTCGCCTCCATATATTTCCCGTCAATAGCCGCTAACAACTTGTTGGCTAATCCCTCTTTTTTTTTTTTTTTAAATTTAAGTTTATTATATATATATATATATATATATATATATATATTTTGTTTTATTTTTTATTTAAGTTTATTTTATATATATTTATTTATTTTTAACAAAATATATTTTATTTTTAAAGTACCATGCATTAACACACTGTTGGAGAAAAGTGTAGGAAAACATATTGTCATATGAGGTTAGAATCCTTCAAAATGAGTACAATTCTCCAATATATACTTTTGCATGTGATGAGGTGACATATTTTAAGTTTAAATAACTTAACTAAGTGACTTTGCGACCTTTTATGCACTTATTACAAGATATTTGTCTAATATGCCCTTACTAAGGATCCTACTCGTTGTTGCTCCCTACTCGAGGTAGGGCGGGCTATTTGTCCTTGCTTCATATGGGCTTTATTACCTTTCAAAGTGGTGAGTGTGTAGCTTTGGTGATGTCTATCTCTTCCTTGCTCGCTTCTAGCTCGCCTTTGGCTGGCCATCTGGGTGGTCAATTTCCCTTTGAGCTGGCCTTCTGTGGGATTGAGAGCTCACCACTAGGGTGGTATCCTCTCTCAATTGGTGGGCCTCAAGTGATGTGGGCGAGCAGGCTGAGCAGGTCATTGGCAAGTTGGATGACGTAGATGGGTGACTGATTAGGGTCATAACTGCATGTTTTAGCACTCATTTCTATATATTTTTGGTGATATTATGTTCATATTTGACTTTATTATGTGATACTTTGTGTATTTAACCCTTTTTGGCTAGGAAGTTGTGATTGTAGGTGAAAACGAGCAAAATGAGGAAGAAACGAGCAAGATCGAGAAAAGTCCAAATTCTGGAGTTGAGCAAAATGGAGAAATTGTTATCCTATGTTGAAGAGCTTGAAGAGAGGGTCGCAACGAAAGAAGAATCAAGTCAATCGGAGTTCTAAAGCTCAAGATATGACAAAAACAAGGAAGTCACGCATCGACCGAGACTAAGGCCTCGGGCGACACGGGTTCCTTCTTCGGAAGACAGGCATTTGTCGACCAACATCTCTGGATCGACAGGCATTTGCCGAGCTGGCTGTCGACCAAGCTTGGTCGACAGTTGCTCAGCTCTTGGACGACAAGAGGGCTCTCTGTCGACCAAGCTATCGCCCGAGAGGTCGACAGTTGCTCAGCTCTTGGGCGACAGCAGTGCAAATTTCTCGGATTTTCAGGGCTATTTTCTTATTTTCGCGCGTTTTAATGAAGGGCATCTTAGTCAATGATCCAAGGACACTATATATACTTCCATCTCAGATTTTCTAGAAAGACTTTTATTATTTTCTTAGATTCATATTCTCTCACTAGATTAGGAGAAGTTAGAGGTAGTTTCCAAGTGGTGTTCTTAGATTTTCATTTACGATTTCGACGATTACTTGTGATCTACCGTTCGGATCGACGATCAGTTTTCTCCTGCATTCTTAGCATAGCTAAAGCTACATTTCTACCGATTGATTTTTAATTTCTATTGTCGGATCATTTTCTAGCTTATAGAGGTAATCTTTTATCTTTTCAATTTCATTGTAATAGGTAATTTCTTGTATACTCTTTAGAATTCTTGCATAATGATGAATGTAGTTACTTCAATTTCTTTATTGCTTATTAAATTAGCCATGGGCTAATTCCTTTGTGTGGTGTGGTGTTTATGTTGATCTTATGAATGCTTGATATGTTGTATGATCAATTCTCTATTTTGATGGTTTGTATGAATGCTTATATGCATAATTGATTGTATGGGCCATTAGGACTTAGTCTCATACGAAAGTTGGGCTATTTACCTAAAACATTCTTGTATTAGGTCATTGCATACTAAGTGTTTGTTAAAATTCCTAAGATAGTGAGAAGTACCTTGGAGAATTGGAAAGACAATTAGAGGCTCTTATGTGCATTTAGGGAGACCTTTGCATATTAGAGTGGCTTGCCTATTGATTGTACAATACCTCAATGCATGAGTAAGTGATACTTCACCACATGAAACATAGGATAGTACACTAATACACTTCTAACACAACTTGCTCACTTTGTGAATCAAGGTGATAGGTAGTTTACTCGTTTGACACACTTGTAGACATAGATACCATATCCCCTTTACTTGCTTTGTGATTTTTGAATCAAGAACAATAGTCTTACGTTACAAATCCCCGTCTCCTTTGGGTTCGATATAAAATAAACTTGGTTAAGCTTGCCATTGCAATAACGATCATGTACACTTGCACGTAGACACCTTTTGGCTAAACAAGTTTTTGGCGCCGTTGCTGGGGAGACGGCTTACTTGTTTGGTTGCTTGATAGTTCTTATTTTCGATTTTGTCTTTACTATTTTTGGTGTGAGAAGATTTGATACTTGATTCTTTTTAGGTGTATGCACACAAGATGTCAAGGGGGAGATCTTCTACCTTTTGAATCGGATCTTGAGAGAAGCCTAAGAAGAAGAAGGAGAGAAGCTCGTTCGAATCGAAGAAACATGGAGAATAATATGAACGAAGCTCGAGATGAGATAAGAGAAGAAGAGCCCTTAAGAGGACAAGTACATCACGGAGAAGAGAATTTTGCTCTAAGAGAGGTTCCACTTCAACCACAACCTATACCACACCAATACCCACATTATCCACCACCAAATCAACCTTACTATCCACCACAATATCCCAACTACCCCAATTACCCAATTAACCAACCATACTACCCACCACCACCACATAATTACCCATACTATCCATACCCACTACCACCTCAACACCAAAGACCACAAATCATAAACCCACCTCAAAACCATGAACCATTGTTGCGAGATTATTTTGAGCCTAGAGTTAATGAGCAATATGATGGAATAAAAAGACCGCCGATTGATGCTGAAAAGTTTGAGCTTAATACGAATCTTTTGAAGTTGTTAAATGAGTCTCCATTTGAAGGATCTAGTGATCAAGAAGACCCAAATGCTCACCTAAATAACTTCATGGAGATATGTGATACGATCAAGTACAAAAGAATGTCAGATAGTGAGAAAAAGCTCCAATTCTTCAATTTCACTTTGACGGGGAGAGCTAAAGCATGGATTAGAGCTATGAATCCTAAAGCTACCACTTGGGAGGAGTTGAGTTCCCAATTTCTTAAGAAATTCTATCCTTCATCAAAGATGCTAAAGGCGAGAGAAGAGATAAAGAATTTCCGACAAAAAGCGAGAGAGACCATATCTAGTGCATGGGAGAGGTACCAAACCATGTTGTTGGCTTGTCCTCAACATGGTTTGAGGGATGAAGATATACTCTTGACATTCACCATGGGATTGCATGAAGGAGACAAGAATTACGTGAATTCTTGTGCCGGAGGCTTGGTTTTGACGAAGACCATTCGTCAAGTGAACGAGATCATTGAGAACATAGCTACAAATGATGCTTTCCAAAGAGAGTCTAGCCATGGAGCAGGTGATCGAGTTGCACTTCTTGAGAAAAGATTGACTAATGTGTGTAATTTGGTCTATGGAGGCCAACATCAAAACCTTGCTCCAACTCCTATGTAAATTAGCGTTGTTGAGAGTCTTCCTCCTCCTCCTACCTCCACTCAAGAGGAAGTAAACTATATGGGTCATCCGCAATTCAACAATTCTTATCAAAACAATCAAAGGTCGTATGTTGCTCCACCGTTTAGAAACCAAGGAAGTCCATATCCGAATCAAGGCAATCCTCCTTACAATCCTAATAGAAGGCACGAGAATTTCTCATACACCAATCCTAAGGGGGCAATCCAATTGCCACCCGGGATTGATCCGGGATCAAAGCCGCCGAATAATGAGGGTAAGGGGAGTGTGGAGGACACCTTGGCATTGATTTTGAAGAACATGGAAGATATGAGAGTGGAATTTAGAAAGATGAATGGTGAAACGAACAAGAAGTTTGATGACTTGTATGCTTCACAAGGTAATCAAATCAAGAGCTTGGAATTTCAAATGGGGCAAATTGCTTCATCCTTAAGCGCACAAGTGAATAAAGGTAAGTTCCCTTCTACAACCGAGATTAATCCTCGTGAGCATTGTAATTTGATATCATGTGTGGAGGTTGAAAATGGGGTTGTAGGGAATTCTCCTTTAAAAGTTTTTCATGATGAGATGGTGGAAGAAGTATTTCGTTGTGAGGATGTGAAATTGGTAAGGAGTAATGAGAAAGGCTTGGGGGTAGAAGATATGGTGATGAAGAAAGAGAAGGAAAATAAAGAAAAATTTGAGGGATTAGATAAAATAGGGGGTGTGGAAAGAAAGGTGAAAGAAGGGAAAGTGGAAAAGGAGGTGAAGGTGGAAATTTCAAAAGGAATGAAAAATAAGCTTGATGATCAATTCAAGAAGTTCTTTGAACTTTTCAAAAAGTTCTATTCAAAGATGCCTTTTCATTAAGCTATTGAAGAAATGCCAAATTATACAAGGTTCTTGAGAGATGCTTTGGCAAAGAAGAAGAAAGGAAATGAACCGGAAATGGTTAAGCTTACTCGTAAGAGTAGTGAGTTGATACAAAATCATTTACCATAAAAGCTTAGAGATCCGGGGAGTTTCACATTGAGTTGCCATATTAAGGAGAGCAAGGAAATAAGGGCTTTGTGTGATTTGGGCACAAGTGTTAAAATGATGCCATTTTCTATTGCCAAGGAGTTGGGCTTGCATGAATTGAAGCCAACAAAAATGAATTTGCAAATGGCCGATGGTTCAAAAGTGAGACCAAGGGGAATTATAGAGGATGTGGTAGTTCATGTTGGTAAGTTTGTCTATCCCGTTGACTTTGTTGTGCTAGATATTGAAGAAGATTTGGAGAATCCTATCATTTTTGGGAGACCTTTTCTTGCTACATCGGATGCTTTAATTAATATTAAGCGAAGAGAAGTTACTCTTGGAATGAATGGTGAGAAAGCAACTTTTTCGATCCATGGTAATTCCAAGAGTTCCCCAAAGAAGATTGAAGGGTTGATGAACAAAGTTCTACGAGAGGATATGGAAAGTGAAGAAAAGGATAAGTCAAGAAAAATTGATCTCAAGAGTGAGCTTAGTGGTGATGATCCTTTTGAAAAGAGGAAGAAGGTAAATGAAGGCAAGGGGGTGAAACAAATGGTGAAGAAAGCTTATTTTTGGAAGAGGAAAAATTGAGTGATGTACGTCATTCAACTCTCATCGATATTGATGTTACTTGAGCTTAAGAGTCATCTGGCTAGGGGACGTTAAATCCAAGCGCTAGATGGGAGGCAACCTATCCGTATCCTTTATTTCTTTTAGATTCTAGTTTTGATTTGATTGATTTTTTTGTGTTGGAATGGAAGCATGAGGTTATTTGGTATTTTAGGCCAATTTCTTATGATCATTGCTTGATTGGTTTTGTGCTTAAATGATTAGGAAGAGTTTGAGAAGTGAATTTTTGAGATAATCTTGATGAATATTTGATTTTTGAGTTGAAAGTTGTGATTATTTGGTTTTATGTGCTAGCAAATGTGTAATTTACCACTTTTCCAAACTTTATTAGGATTTATAATCCAAAAAATTTGGGGGGGTGTGTTCGTGCTAAATTTTGTCAATTTGCTACCATATTTGATTCATGAGTGTGGATATTCTTGTGATATTTTGAGTATTAAGTGATGTTGTGTAGGAAAAGTGCAAGAAAAAGGGTAAAATATATGAAATTTTCGAAGTAGGAGTTGAAGGCCTCGGTAGACAGCATCTAAAGCCTCGGAAGACGGCCTTCGCGCGCCTGGGATCTCTGGAAAGACAGCCAATTATCGCCTGAGGTGTCGACCAGCTCGGACGACAGTCCTACAAGCCTTGCGCGACACGGGGGCCAACTGTCGACCTGGGTGTCGACCATCTTGGTCGACAACTCCACCACTCTTGTGCGACAGAGGACGCGCGACTAAGGTGTCGCCCAGCTTGGTCGACAGGCTGAAGCTTCTTGGTCGAGACACGTGTGTTGGATGCGGATTTTGACTATTGTGGGCCCTATTTTGACTACTTTCCAAGGTAAGCCCACTCACTTTTCACTTTTTCTTATACCCTCTTACACACACAAACACACACTTTGAATACAAGATTCTTGCAGTCTTTCCTCTTAAACTCTCGAAAAAAAAGAAGAAAGAAGAAGAAATTTTGCTTCTCAAATTCTACACTTCCTCTCGATTAATCCTTCTACAGGTATGTTCTACTCACTCTCCTCTACCTATTTCTTGCACTTTTATAAGAAATCTATGGTGGCATTATCATGAATTTGAATTAAAAATTCTAGGGATCTTGAGCATGTGAATTGGGGCTTTTTGATTTTCTTGAGTTTTTATGAAATTGATGATGCATTTATGCTACATTGTTGATGGGTAATCCATTGGGAGCCCAATTGCATGCCAATTTTGAGTATTATGAGTTTAATTGAAGATTGAAAAATAGGGGTAGGCATAGTGACGAATTTTAGGAAAATTTATGCTTAAATTGAGTTGTCTTGATAATGTTATGCTAAATGATAATGGATATGAGTATATTGTTGCTAGGTTGAGTTGATTATGTTGATTCATCTATGATTTTGCTTACTTGAGGCTTCATTGGCATTTAACATTTGCATGACTATTTGAGGCATGAATTCCTTGTTTCTAAGAATTAAGCCCATTATGTTCAATCTAATTTTACTTGATAAATGGAAATTAATCACTTTCTTTTGTAGGATGAATAAGAAAGGAAAAGAAAAAGCTTCAAGTTCCTCTATTAAAAAGAAGTGGAATGATCCCGATATGGAGGAAGATTATTTTAAGAAGTGTGGAGATAAGCCATCTAATCACCAAATCTACTTGGGAGATAATGAGAACTCTATTAAAGTCTTCGGTTATGTGTGGAATATAGAGTACTACATGGGTAGATATTATGACAAGAGGGTTCCCAGAGAATGTCATTTCGGTGATGATGTAGAGACTTTATTTGACAGAATAGGTTGGAAAGGCCTCCTCACCATACCTTGCTATGTGATTGATGACGATTTATGCATCGAGTTCTTGAGCACATTAGACATAAGAGAGATTGATGGGGTGCCGACCAGATTTAAATTCCGGAATGACACTGTGGAGTATTCTCTAACAACTGAACAAATTAATCAAATGTTTGGTTGTGTTGGGAAGGTGAGAAGGCAGGATTTCTACTCTTGGGAGAGGTTCACTCAGGCCCAAGAGACATGGGATTTGATAAGTAAGAATGGAGGTAAATATGTTGCTCAAAGTTCAAGGTCCTCCAACATTGCTAACCCTATTTTAGCATATGTGCACAAGATCTTAGCAAACACTGCTTTTGCTAGATTGGAAGGGAGCCGAGTTAGGAGTGATGAATTGTTTATTTTTCACTCAATGTTGACATCCAAGAAGGCAGATTTTGGTGCGTATCTCCTCAAAAATCTCAGCCAACAAATCACAAGGACTCATTGCTCTTATGCCGGTATAATGACTCATAGAGTTCAAAAGTTGAATCCAACAAGAAGAGTGATATGTGAACGTGAGGCTCTTGATTTGGAACACATGGGTAGGTCAAAAATATATAAGAGAAGAGGGAACACCATTTGCTGCATAGGTACCAATTCAAGTGATCTATTTCCTTTACTTGACTATGATCTGTTGACGATAACGAAGGAGGAAAACTTGAAGCTTAACTCTCCGTTGCATCTTAGAGTGAAAGAGGAATTTAATAGGAGATCATCTAAAAGAACTAGGGGTGAATCGAGCTCTCATCTTCAAGGGGAAGCACAAGAAGAAGGACATGATCCAATGCAAGAGGATTATTATAATCAAGGTGGTGGACATGTGTTTGAAGGATTGACTTATGATGAGTGGGGCCACGAGGTACGATCATTGAGGACGGATGTGGACGATCTGAGGAACAACTATTCCTTCCTTCGATCGGATATGACAAGAATAACCGATAGTTATCTCCGCCTCAACACTACCGTGGATTCCATCAATGAGAATGTTAACACGATGTCCAACAACATGGAAGAGATCTTGGAAGCCCCGCGTGCAATGATGAACTGGCACATTGGAGAGGGCCACTTTCCTCATCCGCATTACCCTCCTTCGTGAAGTGATGATTTCGATCTAACTTCATAGGGATGGGTAACTCATTCTTAACCCTATCTTTATCCCTCGCTTCTATTCCAAACTCTTAGTTTTTAATTTGGTTTGTAATGATATTGCTTGAAGATTGTGCTACTTCTTAGGTAGTTATTTTTGGATAGATTATGCTGGTGATGGATGTTGATTGATGGATCTTATTGCTTATTTAATGATGTTTTGTTTTGCTTATGTGATGATGGTTATTAGTTTTGAGCTTTATTGTGCATTGCATGATTCTTGCCTCCACTCCTTTGCCAAACTTTTAGACCTATGGTCCAAAAAAGTTTGGGGGGGTGTGATCGTTTCGTCATTCTCATGACAATGCTATTTTTAGATTGATTTTTGGAAGTATTCTTATGATTTGATGCCTATTGTAGTGATGAGCCTTTGTTTTGCTTGTTTATTTTTAGCCATTGTTGCTAGTTGAGAGTAGTGTGGCATGAGATATGCTTATGATTGTGTGGATGATGTAGATTGTGCATAGTTAAGTGTAGTGTGTATATTGCTTAATTCATTTTTGTCTATAGTGTAGTTGATTCTTTGATGCTTGATACATGATTGATGTGTACATGTTTGATATGATATGAGTCATGATCCCCTTGACCCGTGAGGTTTGAGCCTATTTTTCCCGTTTCAATCTCGGACGGATGACATTTTTTTTATGTGAGATCCACATGGTTCATTTCCACTCTAGAACTTGATTTGAGTCTTGTTTGAGATCACATTTTGTAATGAGTTGTCAAAAATGATTTGAGGCCATCTTTGATTTTATATGAGTCACTTAGCCAAATTATCCATGCCATGACATTGATTCCATAGTTAGCCATTTTGTGCCTTTGGCCTTTTCTTTGGCAACCTATGATTATAGCTTCATTATCCTTCATTTTGAGCCTTATTTTTCCCTATTACTAGTGGAGCTTATATGAGGATATGAGAGTTACATGTGCTTTGAAAGCATGCTTGGTGGATGAGATGGTGAAGAAAAGTGAAATAAACAAAAGATGAAGATGTAAAAAAGTGAAGTTGTGTTGAATGAAAAGATGTGAAAAAGAGCTTATGTTCCTAATGTGTTGGTGATGTGATGCAAAATTGCAAAAGAAAGGAAGTGGAAAAATGCTTGAAAGGAAGAAGTGTGAAAAGAAGTGTTATGTGGTTGAAATGGTGTTGCAACTTGATCACTTGCAACTTATCTTTGGAAGAGTAGAGTCTTGACCTCTTGCTCCACTAGTATGATAGTCACTTCCATCAAAAAATATCCCACCCTTACCAAAGAGCCAACACTACAACCAAATAAAAGTCCTCTTTGATTTGATGATGAATTACTTGTCAAGTGGTGGAGAATTTGAGACTCTTATCAAGCTTATGGTAGTGGATGTACTATGTGTGATGTTGAGTGAACCTCATACACTTGAGAGCTTGAGTGATACACTATCAAGTAAGGATTTTGACTCATTGATTGGATCTTGTGTGCATTGATGTTATGTAAATGGTTGATGAGATGATACTACATTGATAGATTGCATGATATTAGGTGATGTATGTATGGCATTTGATTGTGTGCTTGATGCTTCAACGATACAATTATTCCCCTATCTTATCGCCTCGTTGCTCGAGGCCTTAGCAACAATCTAGTTTGGGGGTGTGATTAGGGTCATAATTGCATGTTTAGCACTCATTTCTATATGCTTTTGGTGATATTATGTTCATATTTGACCCTATTATGTGATACTTTGTGTATTTAACCCTTTTTTGCTAGGAAGTTGTGATTGTAGGTGAAAACGAGCAAAATGAGGAAGAAACGAGCAAGATCAAGAAAAGTCCAAATTCTGTAGTTGAGAAAAATGGAGAAATTGTTATCCTATGTTGAAGAGCTTGAAGAGAGGGTCGCAATGAAAGAAGAATCGAGTCAATCGGAGTTCTAGAGCTCAAGGTATGACAAAAATAAGGAAGTCACGCATCGACCGAGACTAAGGCCTCGGGCGACACGGGTTCCTTCTTCGGAAGACAGGCATTTATCGACCAACATCTCTGGATCGACAGGCATTGGTCGAGCTGGCTGTTGACCAAGCTTGGTCGACAGTTGCTCAGCTCTTGGACGACAAGAGGGCTCTCTGTCGACCAAGCTGTCGCCCGAGAGGTCGACAGTTGCTCAGCTCTTGGGCGACAACAGTGCAAATTTCTTGGATTTTCAGGGCTATTTTCTTATTTTTGCGTGTTTTAATGAAGGGCATCTTAGTCAATGATCCAAGGACACTATATATACTTCCATCTCAGATTTTCTAGAAAGACTTTTATCATTTTCTTAGATTCATATTCTCTCACTAGATTAGGAGAAGTTAGAGG
>JAPKLY010001606.1:0-39500 GCA_026898435.1 Prunella vulgaris
CACAATTGCTGAATTGAACAAATCAATAATTTGCAATAACTTTTTTTAAAATGATGCAAGCAGATCGAGAATACATAAAAAAATTTGAGAAAGTACAACACTTAGTAAACAAATTTATGATCTAGTAAAGATATCATTGAACTCAGAGATATATATCTAGATCTACCTGAGGCTTCGTGGAATAAAAAGCGTAAAAAGCGTCTGATGATAGGTGGCGGCACTTGTCAACCCTAGGAGTAAGCATTCTTGTACCCCTAGAAACGCATAAAAAGAAATAAGTTAGCTCTTATAAAATTTCCTTACATAATAACGATATTTATAGAGTTGTTAGAATGGATCAGGATAAAAGGGACGAGGCAACCCACAATCCAATTTATTCCACAATTTTATGTACAAATCTTGGTGGGCCAGTCCATGACGAGAATGAACTGGGAACTACTATCCAATGGGCTTAGTGGACTAGCCCACGGGCTTTCCTTGTGAAATTTTTTGCACATACATTATTTATAATAAATTTTAAATCATAAATAATTTTGAACCAATTCAGTTGATAGCATTATATCAAAAAAATGCACTTTTCAAGAAATGTATTTAATTTAAAAAAATCTAATTTATGATATTTTAAACTAAAAAAAAAATCATATTTTCAGTTATTTTAGAATTAATGTAATTTTAAATTCTTTAATAAAATAATGTAATGTTGATTGATTATAAATAACTTAAACATGGTAAAAAAAAATTTACCTAATAAAATTGACATGGAATGATAAGGGAAAAATTATTTTTAAGGCCAGCAGGTTAGGGGGGTTAGCAAAAGGAGGACCGTAAGTTTGCGGGCTGACAATTTAAGGACCGCAACTTTTAAACTTGGCAAATTAAGGACCGCAGCTTTTTAACTCGATAATTTAAGAACCGCAATTTTTTAACTTGACTAATTAAGGACAAAATTGGCCCGTATGAGCTCCAGTTAGGCTGAAATTGCACGAGATTGGCACGTGATGGACGATTTCGGGCTTAATTCTACACGTGGGATGTGGAAATTAAGTGTCAATCTCGTGCAATTTCAGTGGAATTGGAGCTCATACGTGCTCAATTTTGTCCTTAAATTGCGAAGTTAAAAAGCTACAGTCCTTAAATTGCCAAATAAAAAAGCTGCGGTCCTTAATTTGCCAAGATAAAAAACTACGGTCCTTAAATTGCCAGCCCGCAAACTTACGGCCCTCCTTTTGCTAACCCCCCTAACCTGTTGGCCTTAAAAAGAAATTTTCCCTGGAATGATACATATAAAATAAAAAATATCATGTATTGATACAAACATACGGCTGTAGGTTTGTGACTGTAGAGTTGGGGAAAAATGTTTTTTTAGAACCATAATTATAGGGTAGTTGGAATTTAAGGACAATATGTTTTCGAGGTTGGAAAAGTAGGACAATATGTTTTCAAGCTTGGAAAAGTAGGACAATATGTTTTCAGGCTTGGAAAAGTAGGACAATAACTTTGAAAAGTTGTAAATCTAGGCCAATTTTTCAAAGTTATTGTCCTACTTTTCCTAATTTTCTAAAGTTATTGTCCTACTTTTCCAAAGTTATTGTCCTACTTTTCCAAGCCTGAAAACATATTGTCCTACTTTTCCAAACTTGAAAACATATTGTCCTACTTTTCCAACCCCGAAAATATATTGTCCTACTTTTCCAACTACCCTATAATTACGGTCCTAAAAAAACATTTTTCCCCTGTAGAGTTGTCTTCTTTAGAGTCTTCAATCTCTTCTACATTATTGGTGTGTTGTTTATCAAATTTTACATGATGTAATTCTTCAACGAGTATTGATCTCTTATTAAATATTGTGAATGCTTTAATTAATTACATTAGAATATCCGAGGAAGACACCTTCATCTGATTTAAAGTCAAATGTTTTAAGGTGTTCTTTCCCATTATTCAGTATGAAATATTTGCATCAAAAAATGTGAAGATAAGAGATGGTGTTCTTCCTTTCCATAACTCATATGGCCATATGAGTCTTCTTCTGTGAGTCTTCTTGTGAGTGTCTTGACTACTAAGCATCTGTTCTGTGTGTAGCATGTTGTGCTTGTTGCTTCTGCCCAAAATCTCTTAGGTAGGTGATTGGTATAAAAATTACTCGAAATTTGCATGCTTTATGTGACTATTTTGAGTGAAATTTTTGTGATTATTTACATTAATTTGATTAATTAAGTTTGAGTGTGGAAAAATTAAATTGTGTTCATTTTTATTGAAAGTTTAAGTTGAATTTGATTAAATTAGAAAATATATTTTAATTAATTAAATTTATTAACTTAAACAATTAAATTCAAATAAATTGTGCAGTTAACAAAAACTCAATGTTGGCAGGATAAAGTGGGGACCATCACAATTGCCCTGTCTCAAAGTTCAAACCAGCCACTGTGCACGTCACAGCCCCAACGCCACTCTCTCACCTATGCACAACGCCGAAACCAGATTTGAAGCCAGAACCTGTACTCGCCGGACTTCTGCCATTTCCGCCACTGTTACATCGAAATCCGCCGTCGTCGTGAAACCTCCACCTGCTCTCAATCCCATCGCCGATCAGAAACCGTAACAGCTACCGTCGGCCACGCCTGAACACGTCCGCGTCGCACTCACCCACACCATAACCGCCTATACTCACGCAAAACAATAGTCGCTGGAGTACCCTACTCAAATCTCAGTCCGTCAGAGTCGCTCAGCCGCCGTGCCTATTCCCCCACCACATTTGCCAAGAAGACGACCCAAACGCCGGAGTTTGCCATGAAAACCGCTCACCTGAATTCTACCCTGTTCGACGCGTCGCCCGATCCAGTCGCCGGACATCTAACATACCCTTAACCGCCTCGCGTACTGGTAATTAGAGTAATTAATTGGGCCCAGCTTTGTTTTAAATGTTTAAGCCCAGTCTGTTAATTAGAATATTTTGGCCCATTTGTGAGGGCAGGGATATAACTATATATATTTCATTCGAGAGAAAAGAGAGAAGACATTAGACAGTAGGTTTTTAGATTAATTGATTAAGTATTATTATTTTATTTTTCTTTCGTTAGCAAACAGTTTAATTAGGACGTATTTTTTTGTTCTTTCTTTTCTTATATTTCATGATTTAATAGTTAGGGTTGGATGATTTTCCTTCATGCTATTTAGTTTATTTTCTTGTTTAATTCCACTACGTTCTAATTAATTTATGTTTTAAATATGTGATTTAGGATAAAGTACCCCTGTTAGGATTAGACTAATTTCCTGTTTATTTGAGACTTATTTTATGTAGTGCTTTATAATTTGAGATAACGTTTAGGAGTTTTGGTTTAATTAATTTGAATACGTGCATGCTTAAGACCATTAGGTGTACGGGTTCGATTAATTTAATTATATGATTTCTAAATTGTGAGTCTTGTTAATTGGGCTAATGTTTGGACCAGTTGTGTCAATTAACTGAGGACGAGTGCATGAAACACTAATTAATAATTAGTGAGAGCCGAATAAATTAGTTTAAGTACCTTGTTGGGAAAGGATTAAATTATTAACACCTTAGGGCTCATTTGGTTCCTAAGATAAAAGTATCTATCCGTAAAAAACATGCATGTTTTTTACGGATAGATACTTTTATCTTACGAACCAAATGACCCTTAGGATATTAATTTGTCTTGAATGCGAGAATGAGGGCTCTAGATGCACTTATCCCGACTCGTCGATGATAGACAACATAGTTTAATTACTTGTCTATGAGTATTAGACTTAATTAAGTGGTGGCTATTGATCCTTATGTGAACACTTTTTTATCTTGGACTAAACTAATAGGGGGAAAATTATCCTAATGATCATGTTTAGAGCATAATCTCAACCCTTACACTTGCGTAGTTTTAGGTTGAGTTTATTTAATTATACATCTAGTTTATCTCATTGAGTGCCTCTTAGAGTTTAGAAAATCCCCCCCCCCCCTGCAATTTCAATTCATAGTTAGGATTTTTGTTTGCCTTTAATTTCAAATAAACATTTGCTCCTAGTTTTACCTTCTGTGTGTTCGATACTACTTGTCCCTATACTTGCTCATACTACACGATCCCTTCCTCTTGAGGGTTTGAATTTTGTTTATTTGCAAAAAAATTTAAGAACAAGTCAGTAGGTTTGCTTCTAGTATCATTTTTCTTGTAGCTTCCTTAAGAGTTCAGTCATTCCTTTCTGCAACTCCATTTTGTTGAGGTGTCCTTGCTGTAGCATACTCATGAATAATCCCATGTAGTGAGCAATATTCTTTAATCACTTGATTTGTAAATTAAGTTCTTCTGTCTGATCTGATTCTTACAATCTTCAAATTCTTTTCATTTTGAATTCTTCTCATTAACTTTGGTAATCTTTGTAGAGTTTCACTATTCTTTCTTAGAAATAGTGTCCAAGAAAATCTTGAGTAATCATCTACTACCACTAGAGTATACTTCTTTTCACTAATGCTTAAATGTTCAATTGGTCCAAAGAGATTCATGTGCAAAAGTTCTAGTACTCTGGATGTTCTAGAATGAACCTTGCTCTTGAAGGTTGTTAAGTGCCTGTCTTCGATTAGATTTTGATGTGTGTAAAACATATATCTATGTTAAGTACCCTTCAGCTAGCTAGTGATTTACACAAGTGGTCCCAAAAGACTAAAAAAAAAAATACAAAATTCAACCCATTTTTTGTAAAGTAAAAATAAAATGGAATTAAGTCAGAAATAGAAGTAAAATTATCAATCCCATTAGGTCCCATTATCAATTCAAAGTAAACAAAATTGGCATATAACAAAAATGGCAAATAAAAGTTGAGCAACAAAACACACCTGAAAGAAATTAGGTTCCACAAGAAGCTCCTCCACATCCTTTATGTCAATCAAAAGCTGGGCCGTATAACATCATTTGATCAGGATAGAAATCATCCAAAAAGTATTAATTTTTTTAATAAGTAATGTATTTATATTTGTCTCATGTTATGAAACGACCTCAAATAAATTTTTTCCTATATTTTATTACACCATCAATTGTTATTAATAAACATGGGAGGGTGATAAAAAACAATATGCATATGATCCTTATGCACACTATCAGTCTCGGTTGATAATGTTTAAATTTTGGGTTTTTAATTCTTTTAATTTATTTTGCATTATAACTTATAATTTTATTTTTTTTGAGAGGATAACTTATAATTATTGAGACGCGTATTAATTAAGAGCAATTAAAAGTTAATATCAAAATATATCAACATGGTCTCCCTTCCATTTCAGTGTTTCATTCAAGATTTTTGATGATTTTAATATAAGATAGGTATAATAGATGTCACCAATAATCATCATTAATGATTCAAGATAATAAAAAATAAGATGGAACACTGAAGTAATTTAACATGAATCCTCCATTTCATTCTAAGTGTTTTATCAGGTGTTTCCACGATTTCTATACATAATAAGTGTAACAAATAACATCAAATATCATCAGTAATAACACATGACATATATTAAATATCATGAAATATAAAATAAAACACCCGATGAAATATGTGATCTTAATTGAAAATTAGCATGAATGCCCCAAATGCAAAAAATGTCATCACAAATTATCATTACTAATAAATGTCATTAATTGAAGATAATGAAAGATAAGATGAATTGAAATAGGATAAGTTATTGTAATTGATAAACATCATGGATTCCCTATTTCACTTTAATATTTCATCTCTTTTTTATTTATTTTAACATGTGTAATAAATAACATTACAAATCATCATTAATAACACATACTATGTATTAAAGATAATAAATTATAAGATGAATACCAAAGTGGAATAAGTGATCTTAATTGAAAATCATTATGAATCTCTCTCATTTCACTTGGTGTTTTATCATGTGTTTAATGTTTAAGATATGATAAATGTAATAAATGATATCATAAATGAAATTTTTTTAAGAGGAGGCTAAAGAAGATAAGATAATATGAAACTAAATGCATAATTAATTGATTTTTTAAATGGTAAATGTTAGTTGTTAGTAGTTAGATATTAGTTCACCAACTCTCCAAATACTCCAAGAATATCTCCAAGCCAACCTTATATCTCCCTCCTATTCGTTCCCAAAGGGAATCGAACCCAGGTCACTCACTCAAGTGAGGAGTCCGGTGGCCAGATGAGCTAACTCACCTGGTTGCATAATTAACTGATTATAGCAGTAGATTGCTGAAATTGACAAAATTTATTAATGTAGGATCTAAAATCAATTTTCTACTCTCCACGATTCAAGTTTTCTTCCACCATGGATGTCGATTGCCAGTAGTAGTTGGTTGCACCATCACAGGCACATGTGGCATTGACATCTGCCTGTATCCATTCATTGGGAGGTGGTACCCTATTGTTGAAGTCGGACCCAGCGGTAGAGGAGGCCCATAGAGGTGTTGAAACGGATGCACCGAGTACCCCATGTGACCATTTGGCACGAAAGCCATTGATGGCGCAACTGCATTATACCTCATAGGTGGAGGTAGAGTTCCAATAAACATCGGTTGGATAGTCATATCCATCGGTTGTGTTGTTGTAGCCAGTGGAGCTTGGACCGTTGCATAGTAGTCGGATGGTGGAAGGGTGTGGTAGGAAGTCATAATAGCTTGTGCTGGTATAGTACTGGTACCGGTGGCTGCAATTATTGATGGCTCAGCTTCGCGTAAGAGCCATTGAATTGTCTCCCCGTCAGAGCTGAGACCAAGCTCTTCACTGAGTTGGAAGATATTAGCAGCGCTGACCGCTGGAATACTCATTCGACAATTAAGACCATTGACCCTAGCTTGTCGGTCTCTAATAGAGGAACGAGATTGTTGAGAAGGAGGTGGATTTTTGGTGGTGGCGGGGATGAAGTAACGGGGGAAATGGAAATAGATGAAGACATTTTTTATATTCTAAATGTTAACCAGACACATATAGTTGCAGCAAGCTACAAGGCCAGGAAAAAAAGAAACATGAGAAACAACATTAAAAATTGTGTAACCGATTAGTTCAAATAAGAGTATATATACATACATATATATATATTTTTTTTTTATTCTACTTTTTTTAGTAGAAATAGGAGAAGACATGAAATCTTGCTCAAATTTAAATATGAAAAATGTATTTTCGTTATTTTATTTGATTGAGATATTGATGTTTGTGATGAGGAGCAAATTGTATTATTGGTCTCATAGGACTCGAATCCACCGCAAAATGTTCCCAAATATTTCAAACTTGGTCCAATTTCTTTTTTTCTTTAAACAAATGGTCCCAAAAGACTAAAAAAATTCAAAATTCATCCTCTTTTTGTAAAGTTAAAAGGAAATGGAATTAAATTTGAAATATTTGGGACCATTTTAAAATAGGTGTGTGTCTTGTGGGACAAAAAATATCCCATATGTGATGAATTTTCTCTAAAAAATCAAACTAGACTTTAAATTGAATATATATACATATATATTATATAAAATAAATTTTAATTCAAATTGTGATTCGCCTTATAATGAAAGCATAACTTTTATGGCCTTCTTATGAAATTCTTCTATTTTAATCATTTCATTTAAAAAATTAAAAAAATGCATTTATTTAATGATGAAACACTTCAAATACTTTAGGAACACTATTTTTTGTTTTATGACAAAAAAAATCTTTTACATTTTAAGATAGATTATTTACCTTTCTCGTGTGGTTTACGGGCTATTGCATAATCACAATGTTTACTCCAATACGCATTTTTGGATAGCGGCCATAAATTTCCTATAACAATTAAGTAATTTAAATACTACTATATCAAACTTAGACACCAAAATATATAGCAAATATAATAAAATTTGAAGACATCGACTTAACATCAATGATAAAAGAACGGACAAAAAAGTTATGATATTTATCTATCATTAGTTTTATTTTATTTTAAAATCATTACACACTCAAGTTGGAAGAGAAATGAACTTCATCAAACAGTAAGACACAAATACTATTTGTAGACTCTTATATATCATTGAACAACATCTAACCACTAGGTGTAAGAATAACATCCACATCACATCTAAGTCGATGATCGATATACTTTTTCTAAATATTTTGATTCAAGGAATTTGAGATCTACAATCACAATTTCTGAAATGAACAAATCAATATCAATATAAAACTTTTATTGAAATGATGCCTGTAGATTCAGAAAACATCGACAATTTTTGAGTAAGTATAACACTTTGTAAACAAATCTATGATCTAGTAATGTTATGATTCAACTCAGAAATATATATCTCTACCTCAGGCTTCGTGGAATCAAAACCATCGGAAGCGTCTGATGATAGGTGGTGGCGCTTACCAACCCTAGGAGTTGGCATGCTTGTAAACCCTAGAAGCGCATCAAAAGGAACAATTTAGCCTTATAAAATTCTCTTACAGAACAATGATATTTATATAGTTGTTAGAATGGATGGGGAGAAGAGGGGCCAGCCAACCCACAATTCAACTTATTCAACTATTTTACAAATTTTAGTAGTTCAGCCCATGATGGAGATGGACTGGAAATTACTTACCTAATCAAACCCTCAATGGATCATGGACTAATTAGTAGATTAGCCCAAAGGCTTTCTTTGTGAATTTTGTTTTTCACATTCATTATTTATAATAAATTTTAATTAATAAATAATTAATGTTTGCAAAAATTCTAAAAGCAGACAAACCTTTAATAAATTTAAAGTTCAAGCAAAAATGTCTATAAAATAATGTAAATAATAGAAAGACTTTAAAATAGCCTCTAATTAAGTTCATAAATAAAATATAAAGTCTCAAATTAAAGTCTTAAGTTCATCAATATAAATCAATATCTCAAATTAAGGCCGTGGAGACCATTTTCATGGCCAACGATGGACGACGAGGATATAGGTCATGAGTCATAATTTGTCTTTCAAAGGTTTATTAGGGTAGCTATCTAAATTTTCTGTTAATCCCAGGTTATTTCAGAATTTCGATGGGAGAATTCTTTAGAGATAAATTTCTTTTTTCTCTCTTTTCTTTATTATTTAAAATTTGGTATCTGACTAGCGATTTATGTTCGCACACAAATGCACTTTCCTACAAGTGTATAGGATCGTGTAATGGTAAGCTGGCCAAGTTATAAATATTGAATCTACGGAAAGCAATGAGACAATTTAATCCTAAGGTTTTGTGAGTTTGAATGAAAAATCAATAATAAAATTGCAAGTTTGGGGTTCCTAACTAATGGCTAATTAAATCAGAAAATATAAGCAACTAAATAGGATGAATCAAGAAATTAATCTAACACACACATGAGTGTGAAGGAGTGGTGAAATGCTTAGGGTGAATTCCGTTATGTATCAATTATAATCAATTGCCTAAATTTTTTTTGTAAATGTTATCTAATGAGTAAGCCAGACATTAATGTTTGAAATTGAACTCTCATTTATATCTCAACACCCTATAAGTCTTGTTCTCAGTTTCTAAGCATCTATCAATGTCATAGGAACATTAACCCAATATCCTAGAATCCATTACTATTCCTTTTTCCTATCAAAAAAAAAAAAGAATCCATTACTATCAAGTAAATAATCTTACTTTTCTCACTCAACTCTCGTAATGTTGTGATTAGGACTCAGTTATTAATCAATAGAAATTAAAATCCTAAGTAACTCACTTACAAAAGAAATTAATAACAATGACTATAATAATTCATTATCTTCTTTCACCCAAAACAAAAGGGCTTAACTCATGATTAATAGGTGAACATAAATTGAGACAAAAACAAAAACACTTGAGACAACGGGAATTAACGAAAATAACATAAACAAATAAGCATTGAAAAGATGATAATAGAAAATATTGAAGTAATAAACATGCATAAAATCTAATGAGAACTTCAAAATTATTTAAGTAATAATCAATTAATCTCTAAGAATTCCAAAACAGTAAAAAATGATCTCAAATCCTAATAAATCAAAATTAAAGAAAATAAATTTGTTTAATCCCTAAATATACCCTAAAAATCTACTGTCAATCTAATCTACTGCGAGTACCAGAGTGGGCTTCACCGCGAGTGGCGGTTACTGTTTTGCGCAAAGTGGGCAATCGCACGACGAAGAGTAGGTTCAGGCGCGGCTGGGCTGTGAAGATCGACGGTGAATCTGTGCGCGATTTGGTTGTTGCAGGTCTAGGTGGCGAGAATCGGCTCCGGTGCGAGAAGCTTCCATGGCAGTTTTCAGTGTTGGTGGTGGAGACGCGACGGCACGGCGGCTCAGGGCGATGGGACGGCGACTGTAATAGAGGACGCTGAGTTGTGAACGGTTTCCGGCAACGAGCAATCGGCGTAAATGGCATAGGTACCTTTTGTTTTCTTGATCAACTTTTTTTAATGGACATGATTATGCTCTAAATATAACAATTTATCTATAAAAATAGCAAATTAAGGTCTAAATACATACAAAATTATAAAAATTGACAATAATCAGTACCTCATAAAATAAAAACCATAATATGAGAATATTGGAATATGGAAGTTAATTAATATCAACAACTCATCTGTGAATTATATATATATATATATATATATATATAACAAATATATATACTATTAAATAATATACATAATATTATTTACATAGATGAACAATGGAAGAGAAACTTCAACCAAATGAAATTTCATTAAATTTGGGTTGCATCAAGAATAGAAACGCGTCAATCAAGTTTTAGGTGCTCAAAATATGGACAAAACAAAATTGCCACACAGTATATGAGCGAAAATAACAAAATATCAGACCTATTTGCCTAATTATTAGTGCAGCCCAAACATAAGAGAATTAGTTGGGCCGGCCACAAGAATTGAGATTAGCCATATTATGATAATTATTAGTGCAGCCCAAACATAAGAGAATTAGTTGGGCCGGCCACAAGAATTAGTTGGGCCGGCCACAAGAATTGAGATTAGCCATATTATGATAATTTATTTATTTTTAAAAAGATTTGGTAAAAATTGAGTTGGTGGAAATCACCAAAAGCCTTATTAATGGACGTGAATCAAGATTAAATGTTAAATGAACTATATATTAATTGAAATTAATTAATTTATTAAATTTTAATTTGTGATATTTGCTTTTTTAGCTTAATATAAATTTTGGTTTAGTAGTTAATTACATAATAATCTAAATTTTCAACAGACACCTTATTTATTTAGTGTCTCTCCTTTACCCCGATTAAGATATTGCGGATGTGGCTAGACTGATGGATTTTAGGGGGCCACTTTTGGGGAAGCAACGATTTTTAGTCTAAAACTTTAAAAATTAAGAATGCTTGTGATCGCGACTTATCTTGTTGAATCCTCATCTTCTTCGGGCTCTCACTTTAGACTATGAGCTTTAGCATCATTTAGACTTTGGGTACATCAAATTCTAAAAAACTTTTATAAAATAAAATAGAAAAATATGAAATTAAATGGGTAAAAATATAAATTGAATCAAGAGTTTTAATTTGAATATATAAACCTTTTCAGCCGAACCTTTTGTAGCCGTGTAAGTGATCTTACCCACTAAACAAATGTGAATGTATAGTCCAATTATGGGATGAAAATAAAATAGAAAATTCTACAACATTCTTTTTCATTTTCTGTACAAAGGGTTGGACTTATACATTCATAATTGTCCTGTGATAAAGAACATGTAGTCGATAAGGCTACACACCATCCATTCTCAAATTTTGTTTCGTGCGGTATATCTTTGTAACCTGTGAATTTTCTCCACAAAAACTAATAACTCTTTATTAATAATGTGAAAATCGAATTACAAAGAAATGTTGAATATCAAAAGTAATCAAGCGATTGTTTCGGGTCCAATCTCTATTTGATTATCTGATTCTTCTCTTTGAGTCTTGATTTGGTCTTGCAAGTTTCTTAGAGTTGGGTCCGAAGTTGACTTTGGAGTTGGATGTTAATTCGAGGGCGTTGAGCGTTATTTCTAATTAACGTTGCCTTTAGAAGGACTTTGTTGATTTGTCAGAGCTGGTTCGGAGTTGACTTTGGAGTTGGACGTTAATTCGAGGGCGTTGAGCCTTATTTTGAATTAATTTTACCTTATGAAAGGACTTTGTTGATTTGTCGGAGTTGAGTCCGGAGTTGACTTTGGAGTTTGGAGTTGGACGTTAATTTGAGGGTGTTGAGCCTTATTTCGAATTAACGTTGCCTTATGGAATGACTTTGTTGATTTGTCATAGTTGAGTCCGGAGTTGACTTTGGAGTTGGACGTTAATTAGAGGGCGTTGAACCTTATTTCAAATTAACGTTGCCTTATGGAATGACTTTGTTGATTTGTCGGAGTTGAGTCCAGGTTTAATGTTGAAGTTGATATTAATTTGAGGGCATTAAGCTTTATTTCAAATTAATATTGTCTTGTTGGAAGGACTTTGTTGAGTGTTCACCTTTGGGCTCCCTATGAAGGTGTCGTTGTAGATGAGCGGTGTTGATCGTTGTTGAGGACTTATGGATGATCGAAGAACGCCTTTGGATCTTCAAGGATGCTTGAAGTCTTGGATCTTCTGAGTTGCTCCTCCTCTCCAAGTTCTGATCTTCTTGTTCTTATTGTTGTCGATGAAAATGACTAGAATGAAACCCTATTTATAGGTCTAGAATTCTAGATTTGTGGGCTTGATTTGATGGGACGGAAGATATGATTTGAGGAATATTCCCAAAAGATTACAAATTTGATAATCTTCAAGGATATTTATGAAGATCTGATTTCTTGAGCTTTTTAAAGACTGGCTTGATGACTTTAAGAATGCAGGAGAATTAAATTGACTTTTAGAGGCCCAAAATATTTAATTTGATTTTAGAGGCCCAATTGAATTTATTAGGCTTTTAGGGTCCAATTCAATTTATTACGCTTTTAAGGCCCAACTTGATTTATTTGGATTTTGAGGCCCAATTCAATTTATTAGGGTTTTGAAGCCTAATTCAATTTATTAGGGTTTTGAAGCCTAATTCCATTTATTAGGCTTTTGAGGTTCAATTCAATTTATTATATAAGAATTAAATTTATCTAAATTCTCAATAATAAATTATTTTACCACGTAATTTCTACATGTTATTTTTTTATTTCGGCAATTAATTTTAATTGCTCACAAATTGCCCCTTCGCACTTCGTTCGCGAGCATTTTTTATGAGGATGAATTGTGAAACTTCAACCCGGTTCTTGTGCGCGAATCTTTAACTTGACTCTTGCACTTGATTTGAAATTTTGGGCTTTCTTGAATTGTGTTGAGATCCTCATTTATTCTTGAGTTGTATTTGGACTTGAATGTTTGAAGTTTCTTGAAATTTCAATCTTTGAGTTGTCTTTGAACTTAGATGTGTGAAGCCCAAAATGATAAGTGAAGCCCAAGTGTTACACCAATTAATTTCATAGGCCCAACATAAGATATCTTTGGATATAATTTGCATGCATATATCACTAAAGCTTGCTCAAGATACATAGAATCTTCACATTATGGATATAATCTATACGTGATAACAATGAATATTGTATGATCTTAATTCTTAAGCATATCATATATTTCAAGCCTTATCCATCCCAAAAATTTATAGGTTTTGGCCCTGCTATTTTTCCTATATATAGTGTTCTTTTCCCTCTCTTTTGTTTACCACCCTCTCGAAGCAGTAGGGAAGCAATAAATTATCTCTCAGCACCAATTCTTCATATATTTTTTTCCCTTTTCATATGTTTTGAGGAATATTCCCAAAAGATGTCAGATTTGATAATTTTCAAGGATATTTATGAGGGATTAATACCAAAATCGTCCCATATCTTTTCAACTTTTTTGATTTGGTCCCATAACTATGTAATGTTTCAATTTAGTCCCATAATAATTCAAATCTAACCAAATTAGTCACATAACTATGTAATGTTTCAATTTAGTCTCATAACACTTCAAATCTAACGAAATTAGTCCCGGATTTGTTTATGTCATTTCCGGCAATTTGGGACTAATCTGGTTAGATTTGAATTGTTATGGGACTAAATTGAAATATTACACAATTATGTGACTAAATTGGTTAGATTTGAATTGTTATGGGACTAAATTGAAACATGAGTTTTTCATCTTAAAACTATTAAAATGTAATACTTGGGAACAAATGTTTTACATTCTTTAATAATGATTGGAATGAAATTTTATTTTTTATCTCCACTCTTACACATGTTGAATGAAAGTTTTTCTTTGTGATGATTACATTACTAGTACTATATTTCAATTTTAAAAAAAAAGTTAAAAAGAAAGTTAGTGTTATAGCCCGAGAGATTGATTGAGGAGAATGAGAGAGGGGGCCAATCAAATGGGATGATAATTATTCACAAGAAAAATTAATGTTTTATACATCTTTTATTCTCAATAATTAATATAATGACTATATATATATATATATATATATATATATATATATATATAGAGGAACACTCACGTGAAATGTTTCACGCCGTGAAACGGGTAAATTTAAAAAAATTCGCTGATCCTACCGGGTCGGTCGGATTTGGTCTTTTTAAAAAAAAAAATTGCAACTATGATTCCAGATTTTTTCGCTCCCAGGTATGTTACTATTTAGCCAAATGCATGTTACTAATAAGCAAAATGTGTTTACAATTAGATTAAATGTTTTTTTCTTTACATATATTCATTTGTTTTTGTAGAAATAACATTTTTCATACAATCTAATAATAAATGTGTGTTACTACAAAAAATATTATTTTTTTCATAAATACTTATGAGAAAATAATATATTTTGTTATAGTAACACACATATCACTTTTGTGTGATATGAAAAATTATTTATTATATAAAAATAAATGAATATATATATATAAAGAACAACATTTCATATGAATGTAACATACATTTGCTTTAATAGTAAATATATTTGCTCCCCCAATTTGTGTTACAATATGGGTAAATGTGTGTTACAATATGGGCAAATATGTGTTACTGTAAGAGAAAGACCAACACATTGAAAAAACCTTACAAAAAATTATGTTACTAAATGAAGAAGTATATGTTACTAAATGAACATATCTATGTTACTATTCAAAATGTGTTACTAAATGAACATATACATGTTAGTATTAAAATATGTTACTTTATTAACATATGTATGTTACTATATAAAAGACTTGGTGTTACTTTTTAAAAATAGATAAAAATATGTTACAGAATTCAATATATATGCATAATTAAAAGAACAACACATTGAAAAAACCTTAGAAAAATTATGTTACTAAATGAAGAAATATATGTTACTAAATGAACATATCTATGTTACTATTCAAATTATGTTACTAAATGAACATATACATGTTACTATTTAAATATGTTACTTTATTAACATATGTATGTTCCTATATAAAAGACTTTGTGTTACTTTTTAAAAATATTTAAAAATATGTTACTAAATGAAAATGTAATATTCACCACAAAAAATTGAGGGTTTAAAGAGGGGTTTAAAGAGGGATTTAAAGAGGGTTTTTGCGAGGGGACATAGCCCTCGCCAAGATGTGCCTCTCTAAGAAAACCCTCGCCTCTCGTTAACTGGCGAGGGCACAAAACCGTCGCAAAATGGCGAGGGCAAGGTGCTCACAAAATGGCGAGGGAACAGTGCTCGGGAATTTGGCGAGGGCGGGCGCTCGGGAAGTAGCGAGGGTTCGAACCCTCGCGGCGCTAGCGAGGGAAGCGCCGTAGTAATGCTGGGCGAAGGCACGCCGTCGCAAAATGGCAAGGGAAACCCGACGTCGCAAATTGGCGAGGGTTTAACCCTCGCGAACTTCAAATATGAAAAAAATATATTTTTGCGGGTCTGACCCGCGGACCGATCCTACCCGGGTCTGACCCGCTGGCGACCCGCAAACCTGGCAGCATTTTTGCGAATTTTCGCATGAGAGGGGGTTCGAACCCCGTGACCTCCCTTATGAATGTATGAGTGTCTTGCCATTTGGGCAAGTAGTATTTATTGTTCCATAATTCATTTTAAATATATATATATATATACAATATATACTTTTATATTTTAACTAAATGTTATATATTTACTTTATTATTATTATATCATGTAATTATACTAATCTAAAATTATATATTTTAATTATGTAATACTTATATTTAGTTATAATAAAATTATCATATATATATATGTGTAATTATATATTGCTAAATATTAATTCAAATCATTATAAACATTAATGTAAAATAATTCTATTCATATGATAAATATTCATTCTACCCCTACCTGTAAATTTTAATAATGAAACGTCATTTCACTTATTAAACTATTACACACAAAATTCATCTCTATCTAAATACACTAATTTAATTCAAACTTCATATGGTATGTAAAGTCATGTAATATCTCAATAGATTATTATTTAGAATTATCAATATCTCCTCTAAAACCAAATTAACAAATATAACCTAATCATCCACCATTATTAACAAATGTTAGTGCCTAATCATCCACCATCATTAACAAATATTAGTGCCTAATCATCCGAATAATTCAAAATATTAAAACACACGTCCACAAGGTCAAATAATTCAAAATAGACAAAGTTCAAAATATAATTCCAAACATACATATCAAATAGAATCAACGTCTAGGTCCCTTCCCACGTCTACGTTGTCCTTGAGAGTCATGATGTGAGTCAGAATCATGTGGTGCTCTACGTCTACCTTGAGAGCCCTGTGATGAATGAGAATCATGCGGTGAGTGAGCATCATAGGGTCGATTGTCGGTGGGATGCTGCTGATCCTGCATAAATTTCATAAATTGTTCCTGCAGTTGTGCTTGCACTTGTCTCTGCCACTCCTCACGGTCCCTCATATCCTGTGCCCTCATCTCAGCTACTTTTGTAGCTACTCTTTCATCCACAGTTCTATTCAACCACTACATATCAACATCACTATAAGATCCGATGTGCGTAACAGCTGATGTCCCACCTGGCCCAGAAATAATGTGCCTCGACTTGCCTAGCTATCCCAGTCCATGTATGTGACCGTGCTTTTTTCCAACTTTCTTCAAGTATAGCTGAGACAAGTCTGGAGCCTCTTGATTCTCTCCGGCCTGTTCATTCTGGGTGGCCTCTTCATGTACATCATTCTGTACAAGATTTTTTTATGTAATGTATAATGTACAAGATTAATATAAATAAAAATAATGTAATGTATAATGAAAAATCTTACGAGTGTCTGAGCTATATGGCCATAGGTGTAATCATGTCCCCCAAGATAGTGATAGTGCTCCACTATTTCCCACTCAGTAGCAGGTCGTCCCATTTTATTCTCCTATGTATTTTTTAAAAGATTATAACTAAAAAATGACATGATCATTTTTGCTAATATAATAATTTTAAATAAATTTACTTACAATATCTAAAGCAACTTGGGCTGCTCCACGGGAACCACCCTTATGGCGAGAGATGTCAGTACCTGGGCCTCCTGGCTCCGACAGATGATTCTTCCGACACTGTTCAGACCTTGCTTTCACATCCTCCCTCTCCCAATACTGGAGTAGTGCCTTCCAAATTCTGGTGTCCCATGATGACTTTTTTCGTGTCAACTTCCACCAGGATTGCACCCTGTTCAGCATGTCCACATATCGTTTAGCGGCCCTTCGAACAAAATGCTCGTAGACAAGCTCACTCAATGTACGGTTGCACCTCCTTGCAATTCATTAGCACATATGTGTGAGCCATTTTCTTCTCCTCATCTAAAATTGATCGTCTGTTCATTCTTCGAAGTGGCCGTCCAGGAGGTATAAATGTTGACAGATTGTTCTCCGTAGTTTGGGGTACATCTCCACGGCCATCATAATTACGAGGCACATTGTACCGCCTTGTAATAATATGATCCTCAAAGTAGTGTGAACAAAACATCGAAGCCTCTTTTGTTAAGTAAGCATTTGCAATCGAAGCCTCGACATGAGCTTTATTACCCACACTAAGCTTCAAGTTGTGAAGATACCTAATTAAATGTATGTCAGTATAATAGTTTGTATTAACAGAATTGAGCGAGTTTAAATAATGTATTACCTCTCAAATGGGTACATCCATCTGTATTGTACAGGACCAGCAACTCTTGCTTCGTATGCAAGATGGACGGGTAGATGCTCCATCGAATTAAAGAAGCTGGGGGGAAATATACGTTCCAACTTACACAAGATGAGTGGAATATCTACTTCCAATCGAGTCATGTTCTCAACTGTAATGGTCATGGAAGTTAACTCCTTGAAGAACAAACTTATTTCAGTGATAGCCTTCCACACGTTCGTTGGAAAGATTTCACGAAAAGCAATAGGGAGCAACCTCTGCATAAAAATATGACAATTATGACTCTTCATCCCAAACATCTTCAATTTTGTCCAGTCTACACATCGAGACAGATTGGAGAAATAGTTGTCAGGAAACTTCACCTCATCTACGCACTTACATACCATATCTCTTTGTTTCATATCAAGTGTGTAAGACGTTTTGGGATACTTTCCTGTATGAGGGCATTTCTTGAGATCGGGACGACAATAATATTCATTGATCTCCTCACGAGATTTAGTTGTGTCCTTAGTTTTCCCTTCAACATTCATCATTGTGTAGAAAAGATTGTCGAATACATTTTTCTCAATGTGCATCACATCCAAATTATGTCTGATCAACAATGTACCCCAATAAGGCAAATCCCAAAGAATACTTTTCTTCTTCCAACCATCATCCAGTCCTTTATTGTGAGCATCGGCACCCTCTTCTGTTACTTTTCAACATCCAATCCAATCTATTTCTTGCAAGATAGACTCACCTGTTCGAATGGGAGGTGGGTCATATGTGACTACTCTTCCCTTCAAGAATGCATTCTTATTCTTTCTGTATGGATGATGTCTAGGTAAAAAATTGCGGTGATTGTCAAACCAAGACTGTTTGCGACTGTGGCTAAGTGTGAAAGCATCAGTATATTCACCACAATAAGGACAAGCAGTCCTTCCACCTGTGCTCCATCCAGAAAACTTTGCGTATGCTGGGAAATCACTAATTGTCCAAAGAAGGACAACTCACATCATAAAATTCTGCTTCTTGACAGCATCATACGTTTCCACACCATTTTCCCACAAATATAACAAATCATGAATCAATGGCTGTAAAAAAATATCTAATTTATCCTTTGGATTTTTTGGACCGGGAATTAGAACTGTGAGAAACATGAATTGTTCTTTCATGCACAACCATGGGGGCAGATTGTAACGTGTCAACATCACTGGCCATGATCAAGCCTAACCTTACGTTCCGTATCTCTGAAGCAAAGTCAGGATAGGAACGATCTAGGTGTTTCCAAGCCATCGAGTCTGCAGGATGACGCATAAGACCAGACTCGTCGTCGGAGCAACTTGCATGCCATGACATATCCTTGGCAGTGGCCTTGGACTGATACAATCGAGGAATAATAGGAAAGTAAAACATCTCTTTGAAAGGAGTACTCCTTTTCAAACGACCATCCACACAACATCTGCTAGGTTTATATCGTGGTAGACCACAAACCTTACAACAATCACGTTCACTATCAACACCCCAATATATCATACAATTCTGAGAACAACTGTCAATTCTCTCCATGGGAAGACCCACCCCACCCATCAGTTGTTTGCTATCAGAATATTTTCTAGGAACCATATTATCCGGAGGACAGATCTCACGAATCAAGTCAACAATTTGATTGTAACCCCTTTCAGATAGTCTATTTTCAGTTTTAATATTCCATAGACGGGCATTAAATGACAACTGAGAATGAGAGTCACAGCCGGGAAACAAGTCTTGATTCGCTGCACGAAGCATGTCATAAAACCGTGCAGCATGCTCATTAGGGGTTTCCTCATCTTCCTCATTTCCAAAATTAAAATTTGGTCCAGAAGTTAAGTCAGTCATCATATTCTGATACGAGCTAGGTTCTTCAGTGTCGACATCAACCCCATGTGAAGTAGATGTCGACGCCGAACGATCATGACTTTGGTATGGCAAAGGACCCCAACTTTGCTCACCATGCAAAAACCAATTATAATAATTGGCCATAAACCCATTCCTATACAAATGTACTTTCACGTCATCAGGTTTTATAAACCTCTGGTTCTGACACCTAAATTTTGAGCATGGACACCTAATGTTTCCCTCACTCATCCATTCCGAGTTACTAGTTGCGAATTCTATAAATGATTCAAGACCACTAAGAAATTTTGGACATATCATGCCAATAATAACTGTTCTCGGACCATACATCCAATGTCGACTTGAATAACTCATATCAATCTGTTTCATATTATTAACAATCAAAGTTTAATTACATGCATTATCATATTCGTTCCTATACAAATACTAAGAAAATATTAATATTTTAAAAAAAAATTCGACAGAGTTTTATTTAGATTTATCATATCCCAAATAATCAATCATGATCCTAGTGCATCCATTTCCGATTTAATTAATAATAATCAAATCGGAACGCACAATCTAACAGCAAACAATAACCAACAATTCATCAATCCCAACTCCGTCCATATATAATCATATCTAAATAAAACATTCCTAGATCGAACGTCGATCATCTAACATGTGATAAATTCATAATCACACTTAACATTATTCCTAGATCGAACATCGATCATCTAACATGTATATTTATAAATATCGAGCATGTAAATAACTATAATAATATGCATAAATTAATTTATAGTAATTAAAGATAAATTAAAAATGCATACATACATTGGTTTTCAGTAATCCCTCCAACTTAGTGTATAGCTAGCCTTTTCTCAACCGCCGATATAGTACCTACAATTAAAGAATTAATTAAAATATAAATAAAAAATAAATAGTGCTACACATTAATATAATATTTAATAGAATAATACATTATCATATAATCATAACATAATACATTATTAATTAAATACAATATACATTATAATAATTAATAATTAATATCATAGAAATTATATTAACAAACACTAATTAAATAATTAAACAACTAATTAAAAAATTAACTTATTAATTAAACAACCAATTAAATAAGTAAATAATCAATAATTAAATAAGTACTATTAATATTTCAACATATATAGCATTTTAATTAACTACTAATTAAATATATAATTAACATTAAATATTTACTAATTAAATAATTACTAATATATAATAAATCAACAAATAATTAACATTACCAACCTAATTAATTATATATAAAGATGTATATACATATACATACAATATATATATACATATACACACAAAATATATATATATATTTAAAGAAATTTATAAAATTTAACCGATTAAAATGAAAAAAATTACCGTAGAAATGTAATTAATTTCGTAGGGAACAAAGCCCAACCGGTGGAAGTGAATTTCCAGCACCAGGCGGCGGCGGCGGACGGAAACGGCGACGACAGTGTTTGGGGAAAAAAAAGGGGTTTGTGGGCTGCTGTGAAAAAAAATCCGATGTTGGTATATATATTACAGTTTTGCGAGGGCCCACCCTCGTTAAATGGCGAGGGCCCATGTGCTCGTAAACCGGCGAGGGTTAAACCATTTGCTCGGTCCGATTTAGTAAAGGCGAGGGTTCTGTGCTCGCGAATCGGTGAGGGGCGAGGCGCTCGCAAACCAGCGAGGGTTATGCCCTCGTTTCGGTCCGGTTCAAGGGCATGGCAAGGGTAAACGCTCGCTACTTAGCGAGGGATCGAACCCTCGCGACTTTTGCGACGGTATTTTGCTCGATATCCGGATTTTCCCTCGTTAAATTTTAAAAATTTTGACCCTCGTTAAAGCCCTCTTTAATTTTATTTTTTAAAGAGGGAACCCCAACCCTCACTAAATTCACTCTTTATTTCATCATTTTTTTGTAGTGATTTTTTTTTATAATAACACTCATTTTGCTCTTACATTGAATGAAAAAATGTTATTTTTACAAAAACAAGTGATATATATGTAAAAAAAATAACATTCGGTCTAATTGTAACACACATTTTGCCTTAAAGTAACATGCATTTGCCTAAAAAGTAACATACCTGGGAGCGAAAAATCTAAAAATTGTGTTTGCGCGAGAATTTGAAAAAATTACCCGAATTCGACCCAACCCGGTCCTGGATCCGCAAATTTTATGAATATGGTATGTTTCACACCGTGAAACATTTCATATAAGTTTTTATCATATATATTATCATTAATTCTTATTCTCGTTAAAAAATTTTCATATCAAACACCCGGTAAAGGTATTATAAATTTTTCGTTAAAACTAGTGAAGCTTTTGTCAACTATAATTTTATTATAACTAGTGGTGGACTAGATTGCCATGGTGAGATAGTGTAAAAGATTACTAGTCATCGTGATTGCTTAATTAATTAGTTGAAGTAAGAGTTATGTATTTATTAATGCCAAATGATGTTTCTGAAATTGAACCATTGACTATTTCAACAAGTTCGGTTGACTCAATTTCTCAACACTTTAAAATTAAGATGCAGACCGATCATGTCCGAAGGAAACACATACTAAGAAAAGAATATAGCATGGCCAAATTAGTTATATATTTCATTGGTTTTATACTTGAAGTTTTTCGAGCTTTGAAATTTTTGAATTTAGTTTTCACTCACCAATTAATTTTTGAATTAATTACTTGCTGTTTGAGTTTTTTATTCCTTTTACTTTTTCATTATTACTCTTTTTATCAGATTTATCCTTTCAAACAAATTTTTTATAAATTTGAATTGACGTGAACATCATTCTTTTAGTATTACTGTTTTATGTATTTATTATCAATATACATAATGCATATATAATGTTATTATTCTTTAAAATTTAAATATTTTTTAATTAATGATGGTGCGAAAGGTTTGTAAAAAAATAAGATACCATATATATACAAATTGCAATAAAATGAATGGATTATAAAATAAGACACCATTTACAATAAAAAAAAGTAATAGTTTCTTAATAAATGAGATTCTGCAACTAACCACCAAGTTTTTTTTTTTTAATGTAAATCTAACCACCAACTAACCACCAAGTTTAATGTTAATCTCATTCATAATTCAGTTTAAAATTACCACTTGGCCTCGTTGAAACACACAGCCGATTAAATTAATCCGGATAATTATGAAATTTAGGGGGCGCTTGGTAAAAGAATTCTTCAATGATAATGGGAATGAGATATACACATTGTAATTATTATATGTAATGATTATAAATGAGGTACATATCATTGTTTTTTCTCCTAAATAAGGTAATCATTACCCTCATTTGATTACCTCCATCTCACCTCCTCAATCAATCCCCCATACCACAACCAACGACATTCATTTTTTGTCAACTTTTCCAAAATTGGAGCACAACATTAATAATGTAACCACCATGAACATAAACTCTCATTCGACATATATAAGGGTAAAAGAGGAAAATAAAATTTCATTCCCATTACCATTGAATAATTTGAAACAAGCGCCCCCTTAATAAATTAATTATAATTAATTTAAACTTGCTTGCCAGCCTTATATAACGCTACATGCAAAAGGGAGAATTATTTTTTGTTCTCAAGATTGTTTCCAACCTCCTGTAACATTTAAAATAATTGTTTCCAACCTCCTGTAACATTTAAAATAATTGTTTCCAACCTCCTATACATGTATTTTATTTTGAAACTAACACTTTATTTCAAAACAAATAGCTAAGAAAGTTATAGGTGTAAAAGGGAATTCTGCAGCTGTATATTTGATCAACCTACAGCCAGACATTACCTTGCAGCTGTAATGTTATTCCTACAGCTAGTTTCTATTTTTCAAGAACTTGCAGCAGTAATGTTCAAGATCCTATAACTGAAATGACCGTTTGAAGATTGAAGTAAAAGGTTAAAGATTAATGAAGATTATCAAGACCCTTAGACCTCAAATTTGTGAAGCACTTATGCACTCACTAGATATCACTTAAGGATGTACTTATCACAAAGAATCTGGAGCTTTAAAGAAGATTAATACAAGCCAACCAGAACTCTATGAATAAAGACAAATAGTACAACCACTACTATCACCCATGCAAAGACTATAAATCTTGTTAAGTACCTTGGTTTAAATTTTGATGTGTGCAAAATAATGTGTTTAATAGATATATTGTTCTAACACTTGTGCTAAGGAAATTGGTATTGAAAACATATAGGTGTAAGTGAAGTCTACAGCTGTATATTTGATCAGTCTACAGCCAAGACATGACCCTACAGCTGTAAGGTTTCTCTACAGCCAATTTTTTTTTATCTTGACAGGACTCTACAGCTGCAAGGTTGAAAGACTCTACAGCTACAAAGAACCTTTTGAAGAGATGGTACAAGTAAGATTATTTGAAGGTAATGAAGACTCTTTAAGCACTATTAGTGTAACTCTCAAGCACTCACTAAACTGTACTTAAAGAAGAGGATATTTCCTTAATTCTGGAGCTTAATGAAGATTAGTTACAAGGAGGCCAGAATTCTGAAGGAAAGGACAATAGTACAATCAGTACTATCCTGTGTGAAGGATGAGGACCACCTCACACATGCCTATAGAGAGAGAGAGGAACCTTATCTGAATTTCAAATTTGAAATTCCCAACGGATAAGTCACACCACTCAATCTATAAATAGAAGAAGTCCTCAGAGGAAAAAATAACAACAACCCTGAGCCTACAAGCATTCAACCTAAGCAAGTCTACAGCCAGCAAATTCTGAGAGAGCTTATATGTTTTCATTCTTTGTGATTCATAGGATAGTTGGTTAGGATTTTCTTAGAAAGAATCACATTATTTTGTTGTTGTTCCCTCACCTGATTATATTTCTACTTAGTGTAGATATCTCTTTGTGAGGTTTGTAAAACTCTTTGTGAGTTGTATTCTGAGTGAATAGGGTAGTTTAATCTCGTTTTAGAATAGGAATCTGAGTGAACCTAGTTCTAAGGGGGAACTACTTGTGCTGATCTTAGTGATCATATCTTAGTGAATTTGGCACCTGAGTGGTGTAACAGTGGATGTAGGTGGTCTTTTTTTATAGACACTGAACCACTATAAACTTGGTCTATATACCTTTCTGTCATTTAAATTCTTATCCTGCATATTTAATTTCCTTGCTACATTCATCATTGTCTTGAAACCTGAGTGCATAAAACTTTATGTTTATCACAAAGAAAAACTGACTCTACAGCTTTAGACTTCTCTAAGTCACTCAACTGTTAAGTTTGTTTACATTGTTTCTCATTAACACTCACTTTATTCCGCTGCACATTAGAGTATTCTCAATACAATCTTAATTGTGAGAACTCCTCTGATATTTTAGTCTACAAGTGATTTGTTATTTTGCAAGTTTTTGAACTCTGCAGCTGCAGACTTGTTAAAGTCCACAGTTGTAACCTTTGTGGTCCTGTTTCTAAAACTCTTGTAGACTTGTTATTTTAAACTTGAAAAGGGGCTACTGTAAGGTTCTAGAATCCATCATTTTGAAAACTTCGAAAAATCTGATTTTGGACTCAAGGTCTATTCACCCCCCCCCTCAAGACGTTGACCACTTTAAGGGACCAACAAGTGGTATCAGAGCAGTTGGCTTGCCACTGCTTTGATCAGTACCTAGCTAGATTCTTTTGTTTTTGAAAAAGACACCTGCATACTTGCATGGCTCCCAAGATGGTGAAATCCAAAGTTCCAATATTCTCTGCTGAGGACTATGATGAATGGAAAATTAGAATGCAAACACATTTGTCTGCAATCAATGATGAGATGTGGTCTATCATAGAGGATGACCCTATACCTATTATGAAGGTCAACACTACAGCTGATCAGTCAGCTGGACTAGGTCAAATTATCCCCAAACCCAGAAGGGAATGGACTGAGGATGACAAGAGAAGGTCCAACCTTGACAATGTTGCAAAGAACACTATCTATCATTTACTTGATAAAATTGTGTTTAGCAAGATCAAAAACTGTAAAACTGCAAAAGATATATGGGAAAAGTTGGAAATGATTTGTGAAGGAACTGAACAAATCAAGAAAAATAAACTCATGATAGCAGTTCAAAAGTTTGAGAACTTCAAGATGAAATCTGGTGAAACTCTTGAAAAGTTGGAGTCAAGATTCATTGAGATCCTCAATGAGCTAGACTCACTTGGTAAAGATTACTCACAAAGAGAAATGAACATGAAGGTTCTCAGAGGCTTACCTTCTGAACGGGACATGAAGGTCATTGCTATGAGAGAATCAAAGGATTTATCCAAGATATCCACCTTTGAACTCTTTTCAGACCTGAAAGCCTATGAATTTGACATAAGCAGAAGAAAAGAACCTGACAGCAGTAAGGTTACAGCTCTAGTGGCCAACAACTCTATAGCTACAAGTTCTGATGATGAATATTTGGCTCTTTTTATAAATCAGCTCAAGAAATTTGGAAAGTGGACCAAGAAGAAGCAGTTCACACCAAAGGAAGATGGTAAGGTGAAATCTATAGCACCTAACTCAACTTCTTTATGCTATAACTGTAGAAAACAAGGACATTACATCAAGGATTGTCCATACCCCAAAGCTGAGAAATACACTGATGAAGAAAAGAGACTCAGGAGAGATAAAAAGAAAATGTTTGACAAGGAGAGAATTAGAGCACTACTTTCTGAGTTTGATAAAAACCAGGAAGACTGTCCCTCTTCTTCTCAAAAGTCAACTGCAGATTTAGAAGACTCTGACTCTACAGATTCAGATGAAGAAGCCCTGATCTGTCTTATGGCTAAAGATGAAGAGGTATGCTCATCATCATCAAGTTAAATTACAGAAAAGGATTCTTCCAGTGACATGCTAAGTGCAATCCAAAGACTCCAAGAGGAAAATGAAGATCTTAGAAGAGATAATTACATTGGAAGAGAACATGTGAAAGCTTTGTTAGCTGGAGTGGAAAATGTTGAACAACAACTGCAGATTCTACAAGAATTGAAGGAAAGTTACAGTTGTTTGAAAGAAGACAATGAAGAACTTTTTAATGAAGCAAGTTGTAGAGCTGTAGACTGTGCAGAATTGAAGGAAATAATCAGATCTCAAGAACTGATGATAGCTGAACTTGAAGAATACAATGCCTATTATCAAAAGAAGCTAGATTGCTTTGGAAAATCATCCAAACAATTGAAGAAGATGTTGTCTGAGCAAAGGCACTCAAAGGATTTGACTGGAATAGGATATAATCCTTGTGTCTGGATGAAATACCTACAAAAGTTAATTCCAAGACCTGAAAGAAAGTTTATCAGAGAATCAACCCCTGAAGAAGCTGTAGACTCAACTCTACAACTAGAAGATTTGAAATTCTTGAATTCATTCAAAGAATTGTCACCAAGAAGACAACAAAAGATCAAGGAGATCATGGATGATTCTGAAGAAGATGTCTCAAATATGTTTCAAAACATAACCTTGAAACAAGCTGCAGAATCAAGTATATAGTCAAAAGAAGAAGTCTTTAATAGATTGGATATGGAAAGAAGACTCAACTTTGATAGATTCTGGAATGGAAATATGTCAGATATGTCTCCCTCTTCAAGCACTCAAAGAGGAGGATCAAGCAAAAACTATAGAATTAACAACTCTACAGCTTTAAAAAAGGCTTGGATTGCAAAGAGTAACACTGGAGGAAATCCAAATTATTGGATTCCTAAATAACTCACTTTATTTTGCAGGGACATGTTACAACCACCAAAAGAGAGATTTGGTACATTGACAGTGGTTGTGCAAGACATATGACTGGAGATAGAAGTTTGCTACAAAATGTGAAAGATCATAAAGGTCCTAAAGTTGTTTTTGGTGATAATGCCAGTGGAACAGCTAAAGGATCAGGATGTCTACTCAAAGGACATGTTCAGATCAATGATGTTTATTTGGTAGATGGTTTAAAGCATAATTTGCTTAGTGTGAGTCAATTTTGTGACAAAGGCTACACTATAGACTTTACACATGACACTTGCATAGTTAAAGATGTTGAATCTCAAACCACTAAACTGACAGGAACTAGAAAAGGGAATGTTTACATTGTGGAGTGGAACTCTGCAGCTGAAACTACCTGCTTTCTAGCTAATAGTTCCAATGAAGTTAGTTGTCTATGGCAAAAAAGAATGAATCACATAAACTTTAAAACCATGAATGAACTTGTGAATAACAAACTTGTAAGAGGTTTGCCAAGCACTAGGTTCAGGAAGGAACATTTATGTGATGCCTGTGTCAAAGGGAAACAAATCAAAAAGACTTTCAAAAGCAAGACACACCCAAGCACTTCAAGAACACTTGAATTACTGCATATGGATCTATTTGGACCCATAGAACCAGTAAGCATAAGTGGGAAAAAGTATACTTTTGTTGTTGTAGATGATTACTCAAGATTTTCTTGGACTGTGTTTCTAAGAAAGAAGAGTGAAACCCTACAGCGGTTATCAGAACTGTTAAGAAGGATTCAAAATGAAAAGAATCTGAAGACTGTGAAAATCAGATCAGATAGAGGAACAGAATTCACAAATCAAGTCATTGAAGAGTATTGCTCTCTATATGAAATAATGCATGAATACTCTGTAGCTAGAACTGCACAGTAGAATGGAGTTGCAGAAAGGAAGAATAGAACACTCAAGGAAGCTGCAAGAACAATGATTGTTGAAGCAAAGTTGCCTAAGAAATTTTGGGCAGAATCAACAAGCACTGCATGCTATACACAAAATAGATGCTTGATTGTTAAGGATCATAAGAAGACTCTATATGAGTTATGGAAAGGAAGGACTCCTAATATCTCTTATCTACATAGTTTTTGATGCAAATGCTTCATACTGAATAATGGGAAAGAACACCTTAAGACTTTTGATTCAAAGTCAGATAAAGGTATCTTTCTAGGTTATTCTAATGTTAGCAAAGCATTTAGAGTGTATAACAAGAGATTAATGATTGTGAAAGAGTCACATCATGTTGTTTTTTATGAACAACACAGCTCCCCTGAAGAAATTATTGAAGACTCTAAAGAGGACAACTCTACAGTTATAAGTCAACAGCAATATGTTGAGATCAAAACTCCTGTAGATTTGACCAACAAAGGCTTTGGTACTATAATTGTTGAGATACCACCATTAGAGAATGTTGAAGACCTAGTCCATGAGAATGTTCAAACAGAAGTAGAAATACCAACAAAAGGACTTGATGAGTCTGCAGTAGGTGAATCTACAGCTGTAGAGAATAATGATCAAGGATTAGAACCTGTGTCAGATTTGATTTGGTTGAAAGATCACCCCCCCTGAGCATGTAATTGGAAACCCATCAGATACTGTAAGAACCAGAAAACAAATCCATGAGGCAATGTTTGCTACATTTCTTTCATCTTCAGAACCTACTGATATTCATGAAGCACTGCAAGATGTCAATTGGATTATTGCAATGCAAGAAGAATTGAATGGTTTTGAGAGAAATTAGGTATGAGAACTTGTTCCAAGACCTAGGAATCACAAAGTGATTGGAACTAGGTGGGTATTCAAGAACAAACTTGATGAAGATGGAATTGTAACCAGAAATAAAGCAAGGCTAGTAGCTCAAGGCTATTGTCAATCTGAAGGCATAGATTTTGATGAATCATTTGCTCCAGTTGCAAGATTAGAAGCTATAAGAATCTTTCTAGCCTATGCTGCATATATGAACTTTACAGTCTATCAAATGGATGTAAAGAGTGCATTTCTAAATGGTTTACTCTCGGAAGAAGTGTATGTTGAACAACCACCAGAATTTGAGGAATCTACAGCTGAAGACAAAGTTTATAAGCTTAGAAAAGCCCTTTATAGACTTAAGCAAGCACCAAGAGCATGGTATGATACCCTATGTGATCACTTGATCAAAAATGGATTCAAAAAGGGAATGGTTGATAAAACCTTATTCAGATTACAACATAGGAATGATATTTTGCTTGTCCAAATCTATGTTGATGACATAATATTTGGCTCAACCAATGAGGAATTATGCAGAAAATTCTCTAAGCTCATGACTGAGAAATTTGAAATGCGCATGATGGGAAATCTGAATTTCTTTTTAGGATTACAAGTGAAGCAAATGAGAGATGGAATTTTCATCAATCAAGCTAAATACACTCAAGAGCTTATCAAAAGATTTGGAATGGACAGTTCCAAGCCTACAAATATACCTATGATACCTTCTGTGAGTCTTGACAAAGATGAGAATTACAAAAGTGTTGATATAACCAAATATAGGAGGCTAATTGGATCATTGCTATACCTTACAGCTAGCAGACCTGATATCATGTTTGTAGTAGGTGTATGTGCTAGATTCCAAGTGAATCCTAAGGAATCACACTTAAATGCTGTAAAGAAGATCATCAAGTATGTCAAATCCACACAAAATCTAGGATTATGGTATCCTAAAGAAGGAGGAATTGAACTCATTGGGTACACTGACTCAGATTTTGTAGGCTGCAAGATTGATAAGAAAAGTACTAGTGGGATTTGTCAATTCCTAGGTGAAAGGTTAGTGGCATGGCACAGTAAAAAGCAAAATTCAATTGCTCTTTCTACAATTGAGGCAGAATACATTGCTGCTGGAAGTTGTTGTGCACAAATCTTATTGATGCAATATCAATTACAAGACTATGGAATTGAATCAAGAGAAACACCTATATTCTGTGACAATACAAGTGCTATTGCCATTACACAGAATCCAGTTCTACACTCTAGATCAAAACACATAGATGTAAGGCATCATTTCATAAAAGATCATGTGAAATTGACAAAGATTCATACTGATTTGAGTCTTGCTGATATTTTCACTATACCTTTGTGTGAATCAAGATTTTCAATCTTGAGAGGCAATTTGGGAATGTTAGAATTATAAAAAGACTCTGTGAAAATCACTAAATTGCAAAGATAGGCCTAGAAAATTAGAAAATCAGTGTAAAGGAAAAGTGCAGCTGCAAAGTCATTCAACTGTAGAGTCAAACTCTACAGCTGTAGACTTAATTCTGATCTGCAAATTCCTTATTAACTGTATACTTCCAAAACTCTAAGAATGTCAACTGCAAACTTAGGGAATTTACAGTACTTTGTACAATTCTACAAATTAAATGGAGCACTAACAAAATTCAGAAACTTTTGTACTAAGTTACAGAAATTTTAGATTTATTCAGGCATTTTAATTGATAAAATGTATGAGTACGTGTAACATTTTAAATGGAATTAAATTCTATGTGAGTTAGATTTTGGACAAATCTAATTATAAATTCTGGTCCAGAATTCAAAACCTCATAAATTCTAGGTCAAAGACCGTTATACCCCTGTTCTTAATGACTGTTTAAGGAAAGGTATTTAAAGGACCCTTCATCCTTTTATATCTCACTTTAACATTTCGAACCTCTCTAAAACCTTAAACACTCCCCATCCCTCACTCTCTGAAACCAAGAATCATGTCGATAAAAGTTATTTTTGGAGCTTTGTTCGACTTTGATGAAATTCTGAAGAAGCATCCCACTAATGCAATGGAAGATGTTGTCAAGCACATAGTGAATCAAGGGATTCATTACTATCTGACCCACAACCCTGGATCATATGATGACAAGATAGTTCATGAGTTCTACCAAAATGCAGAAGCAAATGTTGAAAGAAAAACATTAACAGTGAAGCTGCAAGGAAAGAATGTCAAGATTACAGCTGGTGATATTTGCAAGGCTTTACACCTAAGGCCTGGAGGTGATGCTCATGACAATCTCAACTTTGCTGAGGAAGATGAGAAGTATTGGAAGAGATTCACTGCAAATAAGCCATTTCCAAAGAACTGGAAGAGGACATTCAAGAAGACTGACTTAGCAGTTGAGTATGTTTATCTTTATGAAGCTATTGATAAATGCTTATTATGTAGAACTGGTGCTCATGATACTGGCACTATCTTAATGTGGGATTTAATGATAGCTTTTGTGAAAGAAATTAAGATAGATATTGGAGAACTTTTGTCGAGAAATATTGGCAATGATGTAGTGAAGTCAGGAAAGAACAAAGGATTTGGTTTGTTCTTAAACTATATCCCGAAGGAAGTTTGTTTTATTTTTTATAATGAGCATAAAGGTCAGCCCATTATAACTCATAGAATAATTGGAAGGGATAATTTCAAAAGAGGAGCTGTGGATGCTCCTATGGCCCCTGAATCTAAGAAGAGAAAGAAGAAGTCTGAAAGAAAGGTTCTCCGCATTATCAGATTACCAAAAGAACCTGAGAAAAAGAAGAAGAAGAAGAAGAATGTAAGAAGAAGAATTTTAGTGGATGAACTTACTAACTCTGAAGAAGAAGTTAACAGAGAAAAGAGACAGAAAAAGTTTAATTCTAAGAAAGTTAGAGAAGTTGAAGCTGACAAGTCTACAACTGTAGACTTGCCAACTATGCTGTCTGAAGAACAAACTGTTGAAGAACAAGTTGTAGAAGCTGAAGTTCCTGAACCTGAAACTGAACAACTCCCTGTTGTTCCAGTTGAGAGGGTTGAAAGATTTGAAGAGGAAAGGCAAAAGTTTGAGGACTGGAAGATAGTCAAAGAAGAATTGGACAAATTAGCGGTTGAGGAAAGGAATTTGTTCCAGTGGGTAGCTGACTAGACAAATTGTAGTGATGTGAATGAATTGTTAAAACTAAATTTTATTGATGATTTCATTGTTGAGAAAAGAAGGAAAGATAAAGGAAAATGAAAGCAAGTCATTGAAGAAATTTCAAAGCAGAAAATCACCAAGTCTGCAGCTGAGGCTTTGAGAATTGCTATGGGAACTGAGATGGACCCTGAAGCTGACTTTGATGTGGTAAGTTCTGAAAGTGATGAAGAAAAAATGCCAAAGAGAACTGGTGAAGGAAGTACACAAATAGTTGAAGCTGAGGGCTTAACTATTCTAGCAAAGGAAGCCATTTTGATGGAATCTGCAGGAGCTAGTGCTGCAGATCCAGTAGTTGTTGAAGGAAACCCTACAGAAGAAGATTCTGAGAAGGAGAAAGAAACAAGAAAAGATGATTCTCTTTGTAAAGATCCCAAACAAAAGCCAGATGATAATGATGATGATGACAATAATGATGCACCAATGGGTGGTGCTCAAGCCCAAGTTCAAGCTGAAACTCAATCTCAGATTGTGGAAACTGAAGCTCAAACTACTGATACTGTTCAGGTTGATGAGCAAGTTGTTGATGATACAACTAAGGATATTGATGAAAGTGGAAAAGACTTATCACACCCCATCACAAGTATTTTCATCAATCTCCACCTGCAATGTACACTTTGGAAGAAATTTACAGGCATGGAACTCCCCCACTGCAGAGCTATTCAGCTCTTGAGAGAGAGAATGTTGTTAATATGGAAGATTATATTACTGAATTCTCTACAGAGGTTGCTGTGACTCCTAGAAAGAGGAAGGCTTCCACTGAAGACTCTACAGCTGTAGAGTTAGTGCCTTCCAAAGCTCAAAAAGTTACTAAAGGGAAAGAGATGGTGATTAGAGAAGGTGATTCTGAGGAAGAGGACAGTGTTACAAATCCTCAGATGACACATAAGGAAGTTGTATCACAACAGAAGAATTTGGAGGAATCTTTTAAGAGTATTGAAGCTGAAATTCTGAAACAGGTCAAGCAAGTACCTGATGTTATTATTTCCCAGAATGTTAGAAAAGGAATGGAAGACCTTGTAAAGAAATTTGAGGAAAGAAGTTCAGAAGAAAAGAAAATTCTTGAGAAAAATTTCTAAGCTGTTGTGGACAACATACTGGCTCAAAATGAAGAAATCAGAAAAGAGAGCAGCCAGAAGTCTAGAGAAATCACTAATCTACAGTCAGATATCAAGCTGATGAAAAATGACTCTTTCAATCTGAAGGTAGAAATGAAAAGTATGAAGAATGAAATGTTTAAGATGAGTACTGTGAATGAGAATTTGAAGGAAGAAATGATGAGCAAGCTTAACACCATTTTGTCACACATTGATGTTGGCAAAAAGGGGGAAAGCAACATAGAGGGAGAAATTAAAGAAGGAGAACAAGCCACTGAAAATATCCTTGAGAATGTGAAGGATATTGGAAAGGCATGGGCAAAAGAGATTGAAGCTGCAAAATCTAAGAGATTGGGAGATCAATCAGAAGAAAGACCTCAATCAGATCATATGAAAGGAAGCTCAGATCAGATTAAGGGAAGTTCTAAAGTAGGAAGCAAGATTATAAAACTCCCAAAATCTACAGCTCAGAAACCTGCAGTTCACTCTCAAAAACCTCTTGGTTATTGGGAACAAATAGTGAAGGAATCAAGAGATAGAAGAAAAGAGAAGGAAGAGAAAGAGAAAGAAGAGAAAGAAAGACAAAAAGAGAAAATTTCTGATGAATCTGCAGCAGTTGTGACTGCTCAACCCCTGAATGTTCAACCTTTGAGCATGGTACCTATTGAAGATTCTGAGGAAAGGGTTAATCAAATGAAAGCTGAATTTGACAATTTATGGAAGGAATTTTTGAGCATATGCAATAGGCATACTGTGATTAAGAGAATTAAGCTCAAGAAGGACAGATTTCAAAAATTCATAGACTTGAAGGCTGATGGATCATTATATATAGGAGACAATGCTCGGCTCCTTGGTGGAAAGATCAGAAGTAATCCAATGCCTAAAAAGCAGTTCAGATGAAAGAAGGAGGAAGAAGACTTTGAAGCATATGAAATTTCAAATGATGATGAAATACTTTGAAGAAGATGAGAAAAACATGAAATTAGTGGAGCAAGGAATTCTGAAGGCCCAAGATGAAGATTCTGATGATGAGGATGAAGAAGAAGATGCAGACCCCAAGCACAGGAGAAGATGAAGATTCTAGATTAGACACTAAAACTGTTTAGTTTTTAGTCTAATTAGTTACTGTAAGCTGTATCTTGAACCCCTTTTTATTTTATGCAGTTATGTGCTTTGTGTTCTGCTCTATCTTCTGTTGTTTTGTGTTTTTATCCTGTTTTGCTCTGTTTCTTGTTGTTTTTAAGACAATTTCTTATTGTCTCTATTGCTTATTTTGATTGATTGTTTTGCCAACATCAAAATAGGGGGAAATTGTTAAGTACCTTGGTTTAGATTTTGATGTGTGCAAAACAATGTGTTTAATTGATATATTGTTCTAACACTTGTGCTAAGGAAATTGGTACTGAAAACATATAGTTGTAAGTGAAGTCTACAACTGTATATTTGATCAGTCTACAGCCAAGACATGACCTTACAGCTGTAAGGTTTCTCTACAGCCATTTTTTTTTATCTTGACAGGACTCTACAGCTGCAAGGTTGAAAGACTCTACAGCTACAAAGAACCGTTTGAAGAGATGGTACAAGTCAGATTATTTGAAGATAATGAAGACTCTTTAAGCACTATTAGTGTAGCTCTCAAGCACTCACTAAACTGTACTTAAAGAAGAGGATATTTCCTTAATTCTGGAGTGTTGGTCCCTTAAAGTGGTCAAGGTCTAGAAGAGGGGGTGAATATACCTTGAGTCCAAAATCAGATTTTTCAAACTTTTCAAAAGGATGGATTCTAGAACCTTACAGTAGCCCTTTTTCAAGTTTAAAATAATTAGTCTACAAGAGTTTTATAAACTGGACCACAAATGTTACAACTGTGGACTAGCAAGTCTACAGCTGCAGGTTCAAAACTTTGCAAAAAATAAACAATCACTTGTAGACAAAATATCAGAGTAATTCCCACAATTAAAATTGTATTGAGAATACTTCAATGTGCAGCGGAATAACGTGAGTGTTAATGAAAAACAATACAAACTCATCTTAACAGCTGAGTGACTTAGAGAAGTCTACAGCTGTAGAGTCAGTTTCTGTGAAAAACACAAGGTTTTATGCACTTCAAGTTTCAAAAGCAATGATGAATGTAACAGAATAAATGAATATGCAGGACAAGAATTTAAATAATAGAAATTAAATTGACCAGGTTTTATAGTGGTTCAGTTTCTACAAAGGGACAACCTACATCCACTGTTACACCACTCAGGTACCAAATTCACTAAGAAGTGATCACTAAGATCTTTACAAGTAGTTCCCCCTTAGAACTAGGTTCACTCAGATTCCTATTCTAAAAAGAGATTAAACTACCCTATTCACTCAGAATATAACTCACAAAGAGTTTTACAAAACCACACAAAGAGATATCTACACAAAGGTATGATTCTTACTAAGAAAAACCTAACCAACTATCCTATGAATCACAAAGAATAAAACAAGGAAAGCTCTCTCAGAATATGCTGGCTGTAGAGTTGCTTAGGTTGAATGCTTGTATGCGCAGGGTTGTTGTTGTTGCTTCCTCTGAGGACATCTTCTATTTATAGATTGAGTGGTGTGACTTATCTGTTGGGAATTTCAAATTTGAAATTCAGATAAGGCTCATCTCTCTCTATTGGCATGTGTGAAGTGGTCCTCATCCTTCACACAGGATAGTACTGATTGTACTATGTCCTTTCTTCAGAATTCTGGCCTCTTTGTAACTAATCATCATTATCCTCCAGAATTAAGAAGAATCCTCCACTTTAAGTAAAGTTTAGTGATTGCTTGAGAGCTACACTAATAGTGCTTAAATGTCTTCATTATCTTCAAATAATCTGACTTGTACCATCCCTTCAAACGGTTCTTTGCAGCTGTAGAGTCTTCAACCTTGCAGCTGTAGAGTCCTGTCAATAACAAAAATCGGCTGTAGAGAAACCTTACAGATGTAGGGTCATGTCTAGCTATAGATTGATCAAATACACAACTGCAGACTTCACTTACAACTATATGTTTCAAACACCAATTTTCTTAATACAAGTGTTAGATTAATTCAAATACATTGTTTTGCACACATCAAAATCTAAACAAAGGTACTAACATGGAGCTTAATGAAGATTAGTTACAAGGAGGCCAGAATTCTGAAGGAAAGGACAATAGTACAATCAGTACTATCCTGTGTGAAGGATGAGGACCACCTCACACATGCCAATAGAGAGAGAGGAACCTTATCTGAATTTCAAATTTGAAATTCCCAACGGATAAGTCACACCACTCAATCTATAAATAGAAGAAGTCCTCAGAGGAAGCAATAACAACAACCCTGAGCCTACAAGCATTCAACCTAAGCAAGTCTATAGCCAGCAAATTCTGAGAGAGCTTATTTGTTTTCATTCTTTGTGATTCATAGGATAGTTGGTTAGGATTTTCTTAGAAAGAATCACATTATATTGTTGTTGTTCCCTCACCTGATTATATTTCTACTTAGTGTAGATATCTCTTTGTGAGGTTTGTAAAACTCTTTGTGAGTTGTATTCTGAGTGAATAGGGTAGTTTAATCTCTTTTTAGAATAGGAATCTGAGTGAACCTAGTTCTAAGGAGGAACTACTTGTAATGATCTTAGTGATCATATCTTAGTGAATTTGGCACCTGAGTGGTGTAACAGTGGATGTAGGTGGTCTTTTTTTATAGACACTGAACCACTATAAACTTGGTCTATTTACCTTTCTGTCATTTAAATTCTTGTCCTGCATATTTAATTTCCTTGCTACATTCATTGTTTTCTTGAAACCTGAGTGCATAAAACTTTGTGTTTATCACAAAGAAAAACTGGCTCTACAGCTGTAGACTTCTCTAAGTCACTCAGCTGTTAAGTTTGTTTACATTGTTTCTCATCAACACTCACTTTATTCCGCTGCACATTAGAGTATTCTCAATACAATCTTAATTGTGAGAACTCCTTTGATATTTTAGTCTACAAGTGATTTGTTATATTGCAAGTTTTTGAACTCTGCAGCTGCAGACTTGTTAAAGTCCATAGCTGTAACCTTTGTGGTCCTGTTTCTAAAACTCTTGTAGACTTGTTATTTTAAACTTGAAAAAAGGGCTACTGTAAGGTTCTAGAATCCATCCTTTTGAAAAGTTTGAAAAATCTGATTTTGGACTCAAGGTCTATTCACCCCACCCCACTCTTGACCTTGACCTCTTTAAGGGACCAACAAATCTTGTTCCTTTTTTGCTTTGTTTATTTTTTATTGCTTATTTAATTTCTGTATTGCATATTTAATTTATTGTTACATTCATCATTCATTTTAACTAAGTGCATAAAACTTTGTGTTTTTCACAAAGGAACTGAACTCTACAGCTGTAGACTTTATAAGTCACTCAGCTGTTAAGTTTGATAAGTTCGTATTGTTTTTCATTAACACTTACACACTTATTTCCGCTGCACTTTATAGGTGTCTCAATACACTTCTAAGTGTGAGAACCCCTCTAATCTTGTCTACAAGTTGATTGTTTTTATTTGCAAGTTTTCATAACTCTGCAGCTGTAAACTTCAATACTCTACAACTGTAACCTTTGTGGTCCAAAAACTCTTGTAGGCTTCTTGTTTTTAAACTTATAAAAGGCAACTGTAAGGTTCTAAAATTCTCTTTTTCAAAAAGTTTAAAAATTTGTTTTGTTTTTCAAGATCTATTCACCTTCCCCCATCTAGACCTTGACCACTTAAGGGACCAACAATAATCATTATTATAATTAATCACATTAGCTTGTCCCATGAAAGGCAGAAAAAAACTTTAGGTTTTTTCAATCTTCTCTCATAATAATTTGTTGTCTAATGCCGGTTAGATGCACAATCCAAATTAAAAAAAATAGCAAGGATGAGTCCTTGCTCTTATATTAATATTGGAATGAAGAAAAAAACTATTACTCATTAGTAAAGGACAATTTTTGCTATTAGATTATGTTACATCATCCCGTATGTCTTTTATTGAATAATTTCAATAGCAAAGTTCTCTATTGCTCTTTAATTTTGAAAGAAAAAAAGTTATTTTGTTCAATACCAAGTGACCATCCTTGTTCTTTAATTTTATGTCCAAATCATGGCCATTTTCAAGCCGAGGAGTTGTTAAAAGAGAGAGAAATAGAATCATTGATAAAAATGTCCAAATCAAGGCCATTTTCAAGTATCTTTTCTTGTTCAGAAACTATAATTTAATTATAATTAGTTGTGGACTAGATTTCCATGTTTGGTTGATTGAATGTTTTTCGTTGTGATTGTTACATTATTAGTATTGTTTAGTCAAAAGGTGTCTACGTGCAAGTGTACACGATCGTTATTGTCGCGGTAAGTTTGACCAAGTTTATATTTTATCGAACTCAGGGAGAGGGCGGACTGTAAGGTAAGATTACTGTTCAAAATCGAATTCACAAAGCAAGTAAAGGGAATATGGTATCTATGTCTACAAGTGTGTCAAACAAGTAAACTACCTATCACCTTGGGTCGCAAAGTGAGCAAGATGTGTGAGAGGTGTATTAGTGTACTATCCTATGTTTCATGTGGTGAAGTATCACTTACTCATGCATTGAGGTATTGTACAATCAATAGGCAAGCCACTCTAACATGCATAGGTCTCCCTAAATACA
>JAPKLY010001607.1:3119-20225 GCA_026898435.1 Prunella vulgaris
TTGATTGGCAAAAATAAAAAAATTTCAACCATAGTGATCATTTTCCCCAATTTTAGGATTTTTAGGGTTTCTACGGTTTCGGCCTGTTTTCAGTTTTTTTATGTGATGTCTTTAGTTTTCAAGCTCGGCACCAACCTTAATTTGTTCTTTTTACCTTGTTCAACAATGCAAGATTAGCAAAAATAAAAAAATTTCGACCCTGGTGATAATTTTTCCCAATTTTAGAGTTTCTACGGTTTCAGCCGGTTTTCAGTTTTTTTATATGGCGTCTTTAGTTTCCAAGCTCGGCACCAACCTTAATTTGTTTGTATTATCTTGTTCTACAATGCTAGATTGGAAAAAATAAAAAAATTTCAACACTGGTGATTATTTTTCCCAATTTTAGGATTTCTACTCTTTCGGCCGGTTTTCAGTTTTTTTATATGGCATCTTTAGTTTTCATGTTCGGCACCAATCCTAATTTGTTCGTTTTACCTTGTTCTACAATGCGGGATTGGCAAAAATAAAAAAGTTTCAACCCTGGTGATCATTTTTCCCAATTTTAGGGTTTTTAGGGTTTCTAGGGTTTCAGCCGGTTTTCAGTTTTTTTTATATGGCGCCTTTAGTTTCCAAGCATGGAACCAACCCTAATTTGTTCGTATTATCTAGTTCTACAATGCAGGATTAGCAAAAATTAAAAAATTTCAACCCTAGTGATCATTTTTCCCAATTTTAGGGTTTTTAGGGTTTCTACGGTTTCAGCCGCTTTTCAGTTTTTTTATATGGCGTCTTTAGTTTTCAAGCTCGGTACCAATCCAAATTTGTTCGTTTTACCTTGTTCTACAATGCAGGATTGGCAAAAATAAAAAAAATTCAACCCTGGTCATCATTTTTCCCAATTTTAGGGTTTTTAGGGTTTCTACGGTTTCAAACGGTTTTCAGTTTTTATATATGGCGTCTTTAGTTTTCAAGCTCGGCACCAACCCTAATTTTTTTGTATTATCTTGTTCTACAATGCAGGATTGGCAAAAATAAAAAAATTTCAACCCTAGTGATCATTTTTCCCAATTTTAGGGCAACCGGTTTTTAGTTTTTTTATATGGTGTCTTTAGTTTCCAAGCTCGACACCAACCCTAATTTGTTTATATTATCTTGTGCTACAATGCTGGATTGGAAAAATTAAAATAATTTCAACCATGGTGATCATTTTTCCCAATTTTAGGGTTTTTAGGGTTTCTACGGTTTCAGTCGCTTTTCAGTTTTTTTATATGGCGTCTTTAGTTTACAAGCTCGGTACCAACCCTAATTTGTTCGTATTATCTTGTTCTACAATGTTGGATTGGCAAAAAAAAAATCAACCCTAGTGATCATTTTTCTCAATTTTAGGGTTTTTAGGGTTTCTACTGTTTCGACCGATTTTCAGTTTTTTTATATGGCGTCTTTAGTTTTCAAGCTCGACACCAATCCTAATTTGTTCGTTTTACCTTGTTCTACAATGCAAGATTGGCAAAAATAAATAAATTTCAACACTGGTGATCATATTTCCAATTTTAGGGTTTTTAGGGTTTCTACGATTTAAGCGGGATTTCAGTTTTTTTATATGGCGTCTTTTGTTTCCAAGCTCAGCACCCACCCTAATTTCGTATTATCTTGTTCTACAATACTGGATTGACAAAAATAAAAAAATTTCAACCCTAGTGATCATTTTTCCCAATTTTAGGGTTTTTAGGGTTTCTACGGTTTCGGCCTGTTTTCAGTTTTTTTATATGATGTCTTTAGTTTTCAAGCTCGGCACCAACCCTGATTTGTTCTTTTTACCTTGTTCTACAATGCAGGATTAGCAAAAATAAAAAAATTTCGACCCTGGTGATCATTTTTCCCAATTTTAGAGTTTCTACGGTTTCAGCCGGTTTTTAGTTTTTTTGTATGGCGTCTTTAGTTTCCATGCTCGGCACCAACCTTAATTTGTTTGTATTGTCTTGTTCTACAATGCTGGATTGGAAAAAATAAAAAAATTTCAACCCTGGTGATCATTTTTCCCAATTTTAGGGTTTTTAGGGTTTCTACGGTTTCTGCAGGTTTTCAGTTTTTTTTATATGGCGTCTTTAGTTTTCAAGTTCGGCACCAATCCTAATTTGTTAGTTTTACCTTGTTCTACAATGTAGGATTGGCAAAAATAAAAAAATTTCAACCCTGATGATCATTTTTCCCAATTATAGGGTTTCAGCCGGTTTTCAGTTTTTTTATATGGCACCTTTAGTTTCCAAGTATGGAACCAACCCTAATTTGTTCGTATTATCTTATTCTACAATGCTGGATAGGCAAAAATAAAAAAATTCAACCCTAGTGATCATTTTTCCCAATTTTAGGGTTTCTACGGTTTCAGCCGCTTTTCAGTTTTTTTTATATGGCGTCTTTTATTTTCAAGCTCGGCACCAATCCTAATTTGTTCGTTTTACCTTGTTCTACAATGCAGGATTGGCAAAAATAAAAAAATTTCAACCCTGGTGATCATTTTTCACAATTTTAGGGTTTTTAGGGTTTCTACAGTTTCAGCCGGATTTCAGTTTTCTTATATGGCGTGTTTAGTTTCCAAGCTCGGCACCAACCCTAATTTGTTCGTATTATCTTTTTCTACAATGTTGGATTGGCAAAAATAAAAAAAATTCAACCCTTGTGATCATTTTTCCCAATTTTAGGGTTTTTAGGGTTTCTACAGTTTCGGCCGATTTTTTATTTTTTATATGACGTCTTTAGTTTTCAAGCTCGGCACCAACCCTAATTTGTTTGTATTATCTTGTTCTACAATGCTTGATTGGCAAAAATAAAAAAATTTCAACCATAGTGATCATTTTTCCCAAATTTAGGGTTTTTAGGGTTTCTACGGTTTCGGCCGGTTTTCAGTTTTTTTATATGGCGTCTTTAGTTTTCAAGCTCGGCACCAACCCTAATTTATTTGTTTTACCTTGTTCTACAATGCAGGATTGGCAAAAATAAAACAATTTACACCCTGGTGATCATTTTTCCCAATTTTAGGGTTTTTAGGGTTTCTACGGTTTCAGCCGGATTTCAGTTTTTTTATATGGCGCCTTTTGTTTACAAGCTCGACACCCACCCTAATTTGTTCGTATTATCCTGTTCTACAATGCAGGATTGGCAAAAATAAAAAAAAATTCAACCCTAGTGATCATTTATCCCAATTTTAGGATTTTTAGGGTTTCTACGGTTTCGACCGGTTTTCAGTTTTTTTATATGACGTCTTTAGTTTTCATGCTCGGCACCAACCCTAATTTGTTCTTTTTACCTTTTTCTACCATGCAGGATTTAAAATATAAAAAAATTTCAACCCTGGTGATCATTTTTCCCAATTTTAGGGTTTCAACCGGTTTTCAGTTTTTTTATAAGGCGTCTTTAGTTTCCAAGCATGGCACCGACCCTAATTTGTTTGTATTATCTTGTTCTAGAATGCTGGATTTGAAAAAACAAAAAAATTTCAACCCTGGTGATCATTTTTCCCAATTTTAGGTTTTTAGGGTTTCTACGGTTTCAGCAGGTTTTCAATTTTTTTATATGGTGTCTTTAGTTTCCAAGCTCGACACCAACCCTAATTTGTTCGTATTATCTTGTTCTACAATGCTGGATTGGAAAAAATAAAAAAATTTCAACCCTAGTGATCATTTTTCCCAATTTTAGGGTTTCTACGGTTTCGGCCGGTTTTTAGTTTTTTTATATGGCGTCTTTAGTTTTCAATCTCGGCACCAATCCTAATTTGTTCGTTTTACCTTGTTATACAATGCAGGATTGGCAAAAATAAAAAAATTTCAACCCTGGTGATCATTTTTCCCAATTTTAGGGTTTTTAGGGTTTCTACGGTTTCAGATGGTTTTCAGTTTTTTTATATGGCGTCTTTAGTCTCCAAGCTTGGAACCAACCCTAATTTGTTCGTATTATCTTATTCTACAATGTTGGATTGGCAAAAATAAAAAAAATTCAACCCTTGTGATCATTTTTCTCAATTTTAGGGTTTTTAGGGTTTCTACGATTTCGGCCGATTTTTAGTTTTTTTATATGGCGTCTTCATTTTTCAAGCTCGACACCAATCCTAATTTGTTCGTTTTACTTTGTTCTACATTGCAGGATTGGAAAAAATAAAAAAAATTTGACCCTGGTGATGATTTTTCCCAATTTTAGGGTTTTTAGGGTTTCTACGGTTTCAGCAGTTTTCAGTGTTTTTATATGGCGTCTTTAGTTTCCAAGCTCAGCACCTACCCTAATTTGTTCGTATTATCTTGTTCTACAATGCTGGATTGGCAAAAATAAAAAATATTCAACCCTAGTAATCATTTTTCCAAATTTTAGGGTTTTTATGATTTCTTCGGTTTTGGCCGGTTTTCAGTTTTTTATATGGTCTCTTTAGATTTCAAGCTCGGTACCAACCCTAATTTGTTCGTTTTACCTTGTTCTACAGTGCAGGATTGGCCAAAATAAAAAAATTTCAACCCTGGTGATCATTTTTCCCAATTTTAGGGTTTTTAGGGATTCTATGATTTCAGCCGGTTTTTAGTTTTTTTTTTATATGGCGTCTTTAGTTTCCAAGCTCGGCATCAACCCTAATTTGTTCATATTATCTTGTTCTACAATACTGGATTGGCTAAAATAAAAATAAAAATCAACCCTAATGATCATTTTTCCCAATTTTAGGGTTTTTAGGGTTTCTATAGTTTCGGCCGATTTTTTTATTTTTTTATATGCCGTCTTTAGTTTCCAAGCTCGACACCAACCCTAATTTGTTTGTATTATCTTGTTCTACAATGCTGGATTGGAAAAAATAAAAAAAATTAAACCATAGTGATCATTTTTCCCAATTTTAGGGTTTCCACGGTTTCGGCCGGTTTTCAGTTTTTTATATGGCGTCATTAGTTTTCAAGTTCGGCACCAACCCTAATTTGTTCGTTTTACCTTGTTTTAAAATGCATGATTGGAAAAAATAAAAAAATTTAAACCCTGGTGATCATTTTTCCCAATTTTAGGGTTTTTAGGATTTCTACGGTTTCAGCCGGTTTTCAATTTTTTATATGGCGTCTTTAGTTTCCAAGCTCGGCACTAACCCTAATTTGTATGTATTATCTTGTTCTACAATGCTGGATTGGCAAAAATAAAAAAAATTCAACCCTAGTGATCATTTTTCCCAATTTTAGGGTTTCTACGGTTTCGGCCGGTTTTCAGTTTTTTTATATGTCGTCTTTAGTTTTCAAGCTCGGCACCAACCCTAATTTGATATTTTTACCTTGTTCTACAATGCAGGATTTGCAAAAATAAAAAAATTTCAACCCTGGTGATCATTTTTCAAAATTTTAGGGTTTTTAGGGTTTCTACGGTTTTCTGTTTTCTTATATGGCATCTTTAGTTTTCAAGCTCAGCACCAACCCTAATTTGTTCGTATTATCTTGTTCTACAATGCTGGATTGGCAAAAATATAAAAATTTCAATCCTAGTGAGCATTTTTCCCAATTTTAGGGTTTTTAGGGTTTCTACGGTTTCGGCCGGTTTTCAGTTTTTTTATATGGCGTCTTAAGTTTTCAAGCTCGGCACCAATCCTAATTTGTTGGTTTTACCTTGTTCTACAATGCAAGATTGGCAAAAATAAAAAAATTTTAACCCTGGTGATCATTTTTCCCAATTTTAGGGTTTATAAGGTTTCTACGGTTTTAGCCGGATTTTAGTTTTTTTATATGGCATCTTTTGTTTCCAAGCTCGGCACCCACCCTAATTTGTTCGTATTATATTGTTCTACAATGCTGGATTGGCAAAAATAAAAACAATTCAACCCTAGTGATCATTTTTCCCAATTTTAGGGTTTTTAGGGTTTCTACGGTTTCGGTCGGTTTTCAGTTTTTTATATGATGTCTTTAGTTTTCAAGCTCGGCACCAACCCTAATTTGTTCTTTTTACCTTGTTCTACAATGCAGGATTAGCAAAAATAAAAAAATTTCAACCCTGGTGATCATTTTTCCCAATATTAGGGTTTCTGCCGGTTTTCAATTTTTTATATGGCGTATTTAGTTTCCAAGCTCGGCACCAACCCTAATTTGTTTGTATTACCTTGTTCTACAATGCTGGATTGGAAAAAATAAGAAAATTTCAACCCTGGTGACCATTTTTCCCAATTTTAGGGTTTTAAGGGTTTCTACGGTACCAACCGGTTTTCAGTATTTTTATATAGCGTCTTTAGTTTTCAAGCTCAGCACCAATCCTAATTTGTTCATTTTACCTTCTTCTACAATTTAGGATTGGCAAAAATAAAAAAATTTCAACCATGGCGATCATTTTTACCAATTTTAGGGTTTCTACGGTTTCAGCCGGCTTTCAATTTTTTTATAGACGTCTTTAGTTTCCAAGCATGGAACCAACCCTAATTTGTTCGTATTATCTTGTTCTACAATGCTGGATTGGCAAATATAAAAAAATTTCAAGCCTAGTGATCATTTTTCCCAATTTTTGGGATTTTAGTGTTTCTACGATTTCAGCCGCTTTTCAGTTTTTTTATATGGCGTCTTTAGTTTTCAAGCAAGGCACCAATCCTAATTTTTTTCATTTTACCTTGTTCTACAATGCAGGATTGGCAAAAATATAAAAATTTCATCCCTGGTGATCATTTTTTCCAATTTTAGGGTTTTTATGGTTTCTATGGTTTCAGCCGGTTTTCAGTTTTTTTATATGCCGTCTTTAGTTTCTAATCTCGGCAGCAACCCTAATTTGTTCGTATTATCTTGTTCTATAATGTTGGATTGGCAAAAATAAAAAAATTTCAACCCTAGTGATCATTTTTCCCAATTTTAGGGTTTTTAGGGTTTCTACGGTTTCGACCGGTTTTCTATTTTTTTATATGGCGTCTTTAGTTTTCAAACTCGGCACCAACCCTAATTTCTTCGTTTTACCTTGTTCTACAATCCTGGATTGGCAAAACTAAAGAAATTTCAACCCTGGTGATCATTTTTCCCAATTTTAGGGTTTCAACAGTTTCAGCCGGATTTCAGTTTTTTTATATGGTGTCTTTTGTTTCCACCCTAATTTGTTCGTATTATATTGTTCTACAATGCTTGATTGGCAAAAGTAAAAAAATTTCAACCCTAGTGATCATTTACAAAATTTTTAGGGTTTTTAGGGTTTCTAAGGTTTCGGCCGATTTTCAGTTTTTTTATATGACGTGTTTGGTTTTCAAGCTCGGCACCAACCCTAATTTGTTCTTTTTACCTTGTTCTAAAATGCAGGATTAGCAAAAATAAAAAAATTTCAACCTTGGTGATCATTTTTCCCAATTTTAAGGTTTCTACGGTTTCAGCCGGTTTTCGGTTTTTTTATATGGCGTCTTTAGTTTCCAAGCTCGGCACCAACCCTAATTTGTTTTTATTATCTTGTTCTACAATGCTGAATTGGAAAAAATAAAAAAATTTCAACCCTGGTAATCATTTTTCCTAATTTTAGGGTTTTTAGGGTTTTTACGGTTTCAGCCGTTTTTCAGTTTTTTTATATGGCATCTTTAGTTTCCAAGCTCGGCACTAACCCTAATTTGTTCGTATTATCTTGCTCTACAATGCTGGATTGGCAAAAATAAAAAAATTTCAACCCTAGTGATCATTTTTCCCAATTTTAGAATTTTTAGGGTTTTTACTATTTCGGTCGGTTTTCAGTTTTTTTACATAGCGTCTTTAGTTTTCAAGCTAGGCACCAATCCTAATTTGTTCATTTTACTTTTTTCTACAATGCAGGATTGACAAAAATAAAAAAAAAATCAACCCTGGTGATCATTTTTCCCAATTTTAGGGTTTTTAGGGTTTCTACGGTTTTAGCCGGTTTTCAATTTTTTTTTATATGGCGTCTTTAGTTTCCAAGCTTGGAACCAACCCTAATTTGTTTGTATTATCTTGTTCTACAATGCTGGATTAGCAAAAATAAAAAAAAAAATCAACCCTAGTAATCATTTTTCCCAATTTTAGGGTTTTTAGGGTTTCGGCCGGTTTTCAGTTTTTTTATATGGCGTCTTTAATTTTCTAGCTCGTCACCAACCCTAATTTGTTCGTTTTACCTTGTTCTACAATGTAGGATTGGCAAAAATAAAAAAATTTCAACCTTGGTGATCATTATTTCCTATTTTAGGGTTCTTAGGGTTTCTACGGTTTCAGCCGGTTTTCAGTTTTTTTTATATGGCGTCTTTAGTTTCCAAGCTCGGCTTCAACCCTAATTTGTTCGTATTATCTTGTTCTACAATGCTGGATTGTCAAAAATAAAAAAATTTCAACCCTAGTGATTATTTTTCCCAATTTTAGGGTTTTTAGGGTTTCGGTCGGTTTTCAGTTTTTTTATATGGCGTCTTTAGTTTTCAAGCTCGGCACCAACCCTAATTTGTTATTTTTACCTTGTTCTACAATGCTGGATTGGCAAAAATAAAAAAAATTCAACCCTAGTAATCATTTTTCCCAATTTTAGGGTTTCTACTGTTTCAGCCGGTTTTCAGTTTTTTTATATGGCATCTTTAGTTTCAAAGCTCAGCACCAACCCTAATTTGTTCGTATTATCTTGTTCTACAATGCTGGATTGGCAAAAATAAAAAAATTTCAACCCTAGTGATCATTTTTCCCAATTTTAGAGTTTCTACGGTTTCGGCCGGTTTTCAGTTTTTTTATATGGCATCTTTAGTTTTCAAGCTCGGCATCAACCCTAATTTGTTCATTTTACCTTGTTCTACAATGCAGGATTGGCAAAAATAAAAAAATTTCAACCCTGGTGATCATTTTTCCAAATTTTAGGGTTTTAAGGGTTTCTATAGTTTCAACCGGTTTTCAGTTTTTTTACCAGATTATGTGATTAATCTCAATAGGTCCATTATGAATTACCTCATCCATTCTTGAGCTGAGAGGTCTGAGATGATTTTCCATATGATATCTCCATTCCTCATAGTTTTCAATGGAGAACTTGGGCAGATCATGATACATACTAGATGTATGCTCCATGCTTGTGAGTTTTTGAAATTATGAGCTTTGAAAAGGTTTTAGAAGATCTATTCAAGTGACCACAACTGTTCTACCTCTAGAACCAATGATAATCAAGAGTCAATGGTTGGTTGAACCACTACTCTGATACCACTTGTAGGTCCCGTACAGGTTTTGTGAGGGTTGAAGTTTAGAGAGGAGGGGTGAATAGACTTCAAAAACTTTTGCGTGAGATCGACGTGGTTTGCAAGTAAGGTGCTTATCAGAGTGCGAGTGATCAGTTGTGGCTGATATCCAACCTACTGACAGCTTTGCAGCTTATCAGTTGGACGTCTATCAGCTGAGCTGATGTGCGGAAGCTTAACCTGTGTTAAAAACCTTTTTCAAATATAAACTTAAGAGTTTTCAGATCAACTCAGAAATGAGAACTGATCCTATCAGATAGCTTGATGCTAAACTGACCAGCTTAAGTCTTATGCATGGTCAGATTTTAAACAGTGTGTGTGAAAGAGTGTAAAGTAGGTAAATGCACACAATATTTTTATAGTGGTTCTAACCAACTTGTCCTACGTCCACTCTTCCCTATCAATAGGGGCACCAACTATCGATCTTGTCTAGTTAGAGTGTTAGACTCACTTTACAACATATATTTTACGAGTTAGCACTCTACCATCCCAGAACATAGATTCAACTTGAATCTAAGAACTTGCCAACTAACTTAACCTATCAAATGATTTGGGTAAAGAAAGTTTAGTTTTCCAACAGGAAATCTATCCTAAGTATGGGGTTTAGCCTTAAGCTATGTGGATAGAAATCTAAACTAAGAAAATAGGGATGAACACTTGATGAATTTAAGCTTGATCTTCAAAGTATTCTTGCGTGGAATGCTCTGAATAATTTCTCTTGAATTCTTTTCGTAAGTTAATCTGAAGGAGTAATCCCCTATTGATAGAGTTAGACTTAAACTAGTCGTTGGAGAGTTAATTCAAACACCAAATCTATTTTTGGTAGGTTTGCAGGCAATGTGATGTGCGCAGAGGCTGCATGGCCATTTTCGTATAAAATCGTCCTTTCTAGTCGTTTGACTCTGTTCACATAACACTGCTTCCGTCAGATCCGTACATACATGTCAATCTCTGATTGGTTGACAAGTACACAAATTCAGCGCTTGTCAGAACCCTTCTGATCACAACTGATTGTTTGATCTAGTTTTGTATGTCTTAGGTATCTTTAATATTCTTTCTGACTTGGACTCGACTGGTCAATATTCTTCTGATATGTCTACCTACTTGAGTCTTCTGATCAAGTTGTCTTAGCTCAACTTGTGACTCTGCTGATGTTGTCTTAAAGGCTGATCAATCTGGTCAACTGTCTTGAACTCTTCTGATCATATGGCTTGTCTTCTGATCTGATTGTCTATCTGAGTAATCTGCTGATCAAGTAGTCTCCTGATCTGACAAGTCTTCTAATCTTCATGTAGTCTTCTGATTTCCTCAAGACTTAACCAAAATCTAACCTATACAAAACATTAGCTGTCTATACATTCTCAGCTGGTCCTATCTGATTCATTAGTCAGCTAACAGGTCTGACTGGTCCTATTACAATGTTTTGGAACTTACATCAAAACTATAAATTTTCCCAACAGTTTGGTTTGGGGGATAAATCTTAAAAAAAACTGACTTTGTCTATTTTTCCCTTCACAAAAACTGAGCTCTACGCATCCATTATCGATACTTCGGCGAATTGTGTCTTCAACCTTTCCCGTCTACACATTTTCTTCATCGAAACTTCAAATGCATGGGCTAAACGGAATTCGGTGATTCCCTACTAATTTATTGAAGCCCAACATAACAATACCCTATTCCCAGGTTTGACTGTTCTTGGTTTAATATGCGATTTCATATACCAGACATTAGGGTGCTTGAATTTAGGGTATAATTACACTTGATGTTTGTTTTTGAGATTTTGATGTGGAACATTTTTTTTTTTATTCTGCCTAGGGTTTACTGAAACTTTTGAATCGAACCTCATTCGCACAAAATTAATTTTGTGATATGATATATATAATCCATGTTATGGGGTCATATAAATTTCCGTGAATATTATGGATTTCAAATTCAATTATGGGCTCAATGTTGTTATTGTGGATAATGAAAGCATACATTGTAATCGACCGTAATGGGTGAAAAATTCTAACTCCTAATTACTACCAGTTTGAGTTTTAAAATAGGATGATACTTCATTGCTATTTGGTACCAATTGGCATGGGCAATTCATTGTGCATATTGTATGCCCATTTTTCACTATTAGTTACTGCATTTTTCTGCACATTGTTATATGAATGGAATGTCTGAATCAAATTGCTCATTTGTTGTATGAAGAGTTGAAAATGATTGATAATTTATATGATATGGTAGAAGCCTTTGATTAATGAGTCACTCTCCTGTGCACCAATTGCATAGTGTGCAATTGGTGCAATTGAATTTAATTTTAATTTTAATTTACCATCAACACTAAACCTTCAACCATAAACCATATATGAACCATTCGGACCGGGTGAACCATGAACCACTCGAACCGAGTGATACATGAACCACCCGGGTTGGGTAAAAAAAAACTGAAATTGAAAAGTTAAAAGAAAACTGAAACTGTAAAAAAAAACCCTAAAATCCAATTTTAAATTGGTGCATGGGGTGCACAAGAGAATTTGTCTTGATTAATTTAGTGAAGAAGGGGCAAAATACCAACTTTTATAACATAAAAAGATATCTACCCATTTTCATAAGAAATTTTTTTTTATACCCAGTACTCACTTTTCACCCAAAAATACCCCTCAAAAGTGAAATGGGTCCCACTAATTCACCTCCCAAGCTATGTTTTAAAAAGCGGAACCGGACGTTGAACCGGACACCTTAGAAATTTTGGTCGGACCGGGTTCGATCGGTCGGACCGTAAATAAAGCGGTTGAGCCGGTATGATGTCATAATTATATAAATATATATTTAATATTAAAATAAATCTACCAAATATCATACAAATATTAAATATGAAGCTAAATTCACTACAAATCTAATAAATTAAGAATCGAAAATTTTAACATTTAGGAGAAAACACGGGAAATAAATACCATGAGAAAGTTGGGCCCAAAAAAAATTGACTAATAAATAAATTGGAAAGTTGGGCCCAAATTTCATTAATGGCCCATAAGACCTATATCTCTAAACCTAAAATTTCAGAAACCCACTTATCCACATTGTAGTCTTGTTCTCTTCCTCCAGAACGGCAGGACCTCCGCCGCGTTTCAGCGGCGCTGCCTCCTCCACTGCTCCACCTTAACCACCGCCTCCCATCTATTATACTCTTGTAGTCTTGTTCTCTTCTAGTGTTCTTCCACGGATTTTCAGCGGCCAGGCATCGCTAGAGGAAACGCGCCGCCGCTGCCGGAGGAAACGTGCCGCCGCCGCTGCCGGAGGAAACGTGCCGCCGCCGCTGCTGGAGGGAACGCAGCCGCCACCGCCACCGCCACCGCCACCGCCACCGCAAAATTGTTCTTCAGTTTTTTTTTAAAAAATTTATTTCCCAGCCGCCGGTTCGACCCGTTTATTTCCGTTTTTGGCCGGTTCTCGAGCGGCTCGTTAGTTGGGCGGTCCAACGCTTTAGAGCAGTACGTTGCTTATCCCGGTTCGCGGTTCGACCGGTCCGACCGGCCGGTCGGACCGGATTTTTAAAACATAGCTCCCAAGTCCCACGGCCAGTTTTTAACCATACTTTCAAAATTTACTTAACTACCTATCCAGATATATTCTTTCTTAATTGACTAAAACTATTAATCTCCCTCTTTAATTAAAAGAAAATAAGGCACATTGTTATTTGAGTTTAAAGTTAATTGATATTCATAATTTTATTTCAATATTAATTCTATTAGTAAATTTTTTTTTTGTCTTTAAATACTTGTCATTGTAATTATTTAAATTTAAATATTGATTTGGACCTAGTACAACTATATCAAAACCTATCTAATTATCAAAATAAATTTTATGATATGTGATTAAATACACAAATACTTCGTCCAGTTATCCACTTACAAATTAAATTCATAATTTTGTTAATTGCATTCTTAATGATTATCTACAATACTAAAAAATTAGTAAAATATTTACCAAATTAGGAGAGAATGTACATAAAAGGTGGGGTGGGTAAAAATTTGTGCCACGTGGGTATAATCTTTTTATTTAATAAGGGTATATGTATATTTTTATTAGCATATGGGTAGAAATCTTTTTATTAGAGGAGATGGGTACAAAACTTTTTAAATTTATAAAAGTGGGTATATTTGTGTTTTTCCCATTAATTTATGGCTGTTATGGTGCTCTGCTTTTGAGACATATTGTTTTGGTGCTCTGATTTTGAACTAAATACACTGCCTCCATTTTCTTTCAAATTGATTCATACGCTGAAAATACACGACACAAGAGAAGTAATTTCGCAGCATAAGTAATCAGATGAAATTCGGCAGATTGTTTGTCGGGTTCGGTTATTAGCACCCCCTTAATTAGGGGATACACCCCCCATAAAATATTTTCGAAAGATTTAATTTGAATTTAATACATAATTTCGAAACGTTGGTGTTGAAATTGTATCTTAATTTCGAAACATTTGTTTTGAAAGTTTTCGAACAAAATTTTATTTTCCAAAATCTTCAGAAATTCAGCATCTTCTTTTCAAAATATGTTACTGATTTCAAAAAACTACTTTCGAAATTAAGATACAATTTCAACACCAGTGTCTCAAAATTATGGAGGGGGTGTACCTCCCAATTAAGGGGGTACTAATAACCGGACCCTTGTTTATCTGACCCCTTGGGCCCTGACTATTTATCATCTATTTGCATGATAAAGCCCAATTTCAGTATCGGGCTTAGCAAATATCATGAGCCTTTATCAACTAAACCAAACACTTGATTATGGTCGACAATATATTCTCTCACCCCCAATTCGGGAAATCAACCGCAGCCTAATTAGATGTCAAATTCTATATTTGGCAATTTTAACCGGACAGAATCACCGCCTACATAAATCCATTGGTAGGTTTTCCTCAAGCACCCACATAACGAGTCGCGGCCAGGACCAGGAGTCGCGGTTCTCTCTCTCGAACTTTCTCACGGCCGTCCCATCAAGCGGCGTCGGTGAAGTCTTTTTTCTCTACTAAACCAAGTTGTTACCCTGTTCCGACCATGACGCCGTTGAAGCCTTCTAACTGGTACGATGTTCTTTCCCTCGATAAATTATGTACAATTCGTTAGAGTTACAGTTAGACAGTATAACACAGAAATTAAAATGTAAATATGATTTTTGAAGAGTGCTACAAGATTTCTGCCTCTAATTGGGTTTTTGAATAGTGCTACAAGATTTCTGCCTCTAATTAATTACTTTTCTATGATTACCACCAGAATTATTTAGGAATGGGATAAAAGTTTAAATATTTTGAGGAATGGCAGGGTTGCAAACGAATCAAATAATTTTAGTTCGGTTCGGTATTCATTTTTGAATTTTGATAATTTTGTGATTCGAATTCGAATAAAAATATTCGAATCGATTTGATTAATAATCAAATACAAATAAAAAATCATGATATTTGATTCGATATTCGCTGCTATTCGATTAAATATTTATTATATATAATATTAATATATATATATAATATAATATCATAAATATATGATCCAAAATATTCAAATTATGTTAAGTTTAAAGCCCAAATTTTGGCTCAACAAACATTTAAGTTATCTAGGGCCCAAACAAAATACAAATAAAAAAAGAATTCAAAAACATACAACCCAACTAAGTTGAAATTTTAAAACAAGATTCTGAAACCCTAGTTTTCATCCACCACGTCCATCTATTATACTCTTGTAGTCTTGTTCTATTCCTCAGTCATTACCACGGATTTTCAGCGGCCAGGCATCGCTGTCTCCTCCACCTCAACTGCCGCATTCTCCCACGCCGGCGCCGGCCACGCCTGTGCGCTACATCAGACACAGTCGCAGCCTCGCCTCCGCGCTGCTACGCGCGACGCACCCCCTGTCGTCCATGGCCACGACACGCTGTCAATTGAAGGTATAATCGAATCTAATTATATTTTATTAGGGTTTCAAAGTTATTTTTTGCAAGTGTGGGTACAACATCTTTTGCAAACGGTTTGCGATTTTGTGACTAAAAATTAGGCGTCCCTGTGAATGGAAAAAAAAAATTAAATTCGGATACGATGGTTTAAAGTTAACTGTTCACTCGCTGGGTAGAAATTACAGGTCACGATTTTACTGTTGAGCTAGTGACTGTTCACTCGCCAGCAAAATCATCTGACTGTTTTATATATTTATAGATATACTCAAACAATTTATTGCTGGGATATAAAATTTATTACCATCCCATTTTTTTTGTTTTTTTGAAAGGGAGTCTCAATAAAATTGAATGCATAATGTTTGTTGCATTTGGTTCTCACCATTAATTAAATTTGGAGATATGATGCTTGTGACTTGTGTTGTTACCTTGGTTGACCATTTCCAACAAAATTAATCTGTTAGAAACTAACATTTCAAGGTAGAAATTGATCTATAATTTTTTTTTTCAGTTGTATGAATGTTTGCATAAATCCTTAATTCATTTGAGTTGTATGAATGTTTGCATAAATAAATTTATTTTTAATTTATATATATTTTTGCTTAGGAACAAGAAGAGTTGATTTCCAAGCCGTGGAAGATTGAAAAATTGATTTGATAGCAAGGAAGATTGAAACACTAATTTGCTAATCACTTTCTTGAATTGTTATATTGATAACTATTGTTTATGCTATGTAAACTTTTAAATTAGTGGGTTGTATTGGGAGTTTGAAATGGTGGGTTGGAGTTTGAATATTATTATTTGGTATTTATTAGGTAACTAGTTTTTTTACCCGTGGGATGCAACGTCTATGATATTTATTAAATAAAAAATTTAATTAATTTAATAAAATTAATTATCTTATATTATGCTTGAATTTAAAAATTGTAATGTTAAGTATTAATCCTCCTACATATTATTTTCTTTATTTCAAAAAAATATTACACAATTCACTATTCATTAATAATAGATACTTATAAATTGCATTTCATTGTACTAATAAATATACATAAAGACGTATTTCTTTTATTGCATTCACTTAAAATAAATAATACGACCACATAAAAAACTGTGGAGGGTTAGTCCACCTAGCCACCGGGCTCCTCACTTGAGTGAATGACCCGAGTTTGATTCCCTCTGTGAACGAATTAAGTGAGATATAAGGTTGACTTGGAGATAATTCTTGGAGTGTTGGGAGACTTGGTGTACTAACTTTTAAATACTAACAACTAACATTTACCGATAAAAAAAATACGACCACATCAAAAACTATTGTATATATTTATAAGTTAACTCCCATACAAAATCACGAAAAATTCAACTATACATTGTCTTTTGAAACAGAGTAATGGAGAGTTATAAATTTTAATATGTATCATAATGTGATTAAATTTGATAGTGTGACATAATTTATTTGATTTGCATTTTTTAATTTTTACGTGAAAATTAACTATTATTAAAAGATATGAGTTTAATATCAAAATAAAAAATCTTAACTGAAATAAATTAAAATAAACTATTTTATTAGTTTGGCTACTTTTTTTATATTATTTTTACTTAAATATATATCTATACATACATATATTTTAATTTGTAAAGCATATTAACTTAATTAATCAATAGATTTTTAAAATTCTTCTTAGGACTACCTATGTTTTAAATAGTTTATTCACTAAATAAAAATTATATTATAACTTAAAAATTATTTAAGAAAATTTTAATACACCCTCCGTCCATTAAACTTTTTCCCATTTCATAGTTGGCACGTGATTTAATAAAAAGTAGTATTGTATTGAAATGATAGATAAATTGAGAGAAAAATGAAAGTATTGTGGGGTCCAAACTTTTATTGTGAGTATGAATTGTTTCCAAATAAGAAAATGGAAAAAAGTTTTGTGGACAATGTTGATAGGCGAACTAAAGCGAACTACTAATGAAGGATTACAAGGATAAATAACCAAAATGGAGAAGCTTGTCAG
>JAPKLY010001607.1:25853-39498 GCA_026898435.1 Prunella vulgaris
GAAGCTCGTCAGGAGTTGGCCAACATGACGAAGCTCGTCAGGAGTTGGCAAACATGATGAAGCTCGTCAAGAGTTGGCCAATATGTAGAAGCTCGTCAGGAGTTGGCCAACATGACGAAGCTCGTCAGAAGTTGGCCAACATGACGAAGCTCGTCAGGAATTGGCCAACATGACGAAGCTCGTCACGAGTTGGCCAACATGGAGAAGCTCGTCAGGAGTTGGCCAACGTGACGAAGCTCGTCAAAAGTTGGCCAACATGACGAAGCTCATCTAGAGTTGGCCAACATGACGAAGCTCGTCAAGAGTTGGCCAACATGGAGAAACTCATCCGGAGTTGGCCAATATGGAGAAGCTCGTCTAGAGTTGACCAACATGACGAAGCTCGTCAGGAGTTGGCCAACATGGAGAAGCTCGTCAGGAGTTGGCCAACATGACGAAGCTCGTCAAAAGTTGGCCAACATGACGAAGCTCGTCAGGAGTTGTCCAACATGACAAAGCTCATCAAGAGTTGGCCAACATGGAGAAGTTCGTCAGGAGTTAGCCAAAATGGAGAAGCTCGTCAGGAGTTGGCCAACATGACGAAGCTCGTCAGGAGTTGGCCAACATGACGAAGTTCGTCAAGAGTTGGCCAACATGGAGAAGCTCGTCAAGAATTGGCCAACATGACGAAGCTCGTCAGGAGTTGGCCAACATGACGAAGCTCGTCAAGAGTTGGCCAACATGGAGTAGCTCGTCAGGAGTTGGCCAACATGACGAAGCTCGTCAGAAGTTGGCCAACATGACGAAGCTCGTCAGGATTTAGCCAACATGACTGTTGGCCTGGCGAACTAACACAATTAGCATGTGGATAATCACAAAGGTTTGGCAGGTCGCCAGGGCCCAGATCCGTGGAAGTGTGAAGCTCGCCCACTTGGGGGTAACTCACCTGCACAGCTCGCCTAAAGGAGCTCACCCCTATCCTCACAAGGACCGCGCCGAGGTCCATCACAGCACGACACTCGTAAACCACGCAAGGCACCGGAGCTCGCCTCCGATCTCGCCCAAGAGCTCACCTCAGAGCTCGCCTGTTAGTCATTAGGACCCCGATGGTGCGCTCTTTTTCCCTCCGTCCGGTTTATCCACAAGGGTGGTTTACGGCGAGGTTTTTAATGAGGCCCATCTAGTCTAAGGCATTGTATTAGGATGAGGCACGATGTAGGGAGCAGTGTAAGGAACCAGGACGAAGGTTTTGGACCTTCGTCAACACCGAAAGCCAAATAGGCTCGTAAGGTGCCGTCTCACACTCGCACACCTATAAATAAGACCTCTATTGTACTATTCAAAAGAGGACAATTCTAATACATCTCCTACGTTACACTTTCTCTCTCTCTATATTATCCTCCCTCCCCAAGAACACAAAATCATAAGATTATTGTTTGGTAGAATTAATTCGACATAACAAGCCACATCAACATACAATTATTAAATTCTATCAACAATTTGGCGCTAGAAGGAGGGTCGAATCTGAAAAATAAAATTTTTTTCAAGAACAAAAAGTTAGGGTTTGTTTGAAGATTTGAAGATTTGAATGTGTTCTTGATAAAACTCAAGAACACTTGAAGATACACATACATATTCATTTCTTTGGACGAAAAACCCAGATTTCCGGATGAAAACCCGAATTCTCAAATTCACAAATTCTGCCCGAAAAAAGTTTTCAAACGCGCGCGTGTACACGAATAAACCGAATTTCGGATAATTCGTCGTACGCGAGGCTAGACGAAAATTTGCACAGCTCCACCCAAGCTGGACGACCACCATCCCGGCGACCTCCCTCCACCTCGGCGACCTGCAGCAAGTTACCCCCTCTGAAATCTAAAAATGGCCAACACTCGAGCCGCCAAAGGGCAGACCTCCGCAGCTGCCGGAAGGTCTAAAGGAGGTGACCAAAACCAGGCCGAGGTGGAGACCTCACGCCAGGTGGTGGAGACCTCACAACCACCTCCCCAGAAGAGCACTGCAGCCCCGCGACCTCCGCGAGTTGTGGTGACCCAGGAGGACTTGGCCCCCGCCCTGAGGGACCTGGCCAACAACCCCGATGAGCTCCAACGCACCATCGCAACCTTACAAAGGTTGCAGCAGAGGCAGCAGGAGGAGCTCGCCCTGGTACCCAGGCGAGCTCCAACTGCCGAAGCCCGGGAGCAAAACAGGCCCACCCAGGGCACTCAGACCCGGGGGGAGTACAATGTCCTCCCCACCGAGCAGGAGGCGAGCTCGGCACAAGCTCGCCAACATAGGGAAAGGGCTGACAAAGCCAAGATGGTGGAGGAGGATCCCACTCCTTACACCGGAAGAGATTCGGCCTACACCGGGGCATCTGGCACCCATCAATCACAAAGGAGGGAAGTCCTCCAGGGCAGACTGTGACCCAGGTGGGAGAGAACGAACGAACAGCCACCTCGGTCACGTCCCACGAGGGAGACTCAGACCTACAGCCGTGCAGGTCCGCCCATGAACGATTGAGAAGGCCCGCCACCGACAGGTTGGGCCCCCATGGCAGACACCAATTCCAGCCCGTCACTGAGAGGTCACCCCAGAGTGAGGCACCTCGGGACGTGCGTCCGTGAGACGCGTGATATTTGAGCAGCCTCCGCCGGAGGTGACCCGTGATGACGAGCTGGCCTCACTGAAAAAGGCCCTTCGAAATGCTGCAAGCCCAAGTAGCAGCCAAGTCTGGCGGACCTGACGCCACCACTCTCCCCGCATCTCCATTGGCACCCGCCATCCTCCGCGCACCGGTCCAGAAGAAAATCCAGTTCCCGGTGATGTCCGCGTACGAGGGCGAATATGACCCGAAAGTCCACCTGGCCAAGTACGTGGACTTCATGATTTCGGTTAGCGCCACCGACTCTACTCAATGCCGAAACTTCCCGCTGACCCTGGGGGATCGTGCTCACCGCTGGTTCTCTTCACTCACCCCGGGGTCAATCTGCTCATTTGGCCAACTCTCGCGGGAGTTCTTGGCCTACTTTTCTGGGTTCGGATCCTACCTTACCCAGAAGCACTGACTCGCCAACATCCACCAAGGCGAGAGCGAGACCGACCGGCAGTACCTGGAGAGGTTCGATAAAATCCTACTGGAAGGTGAGCCAGTGAGCGAGGACACCAAGGTCGTCGCAGCAATGGCCGGGCTCAAGAAGGGCACTAACCTCTGGAAGGAGATGCACCTTGCATGTCCCAACACTTACACCGAATTCCATCATAAGGCGGGGGTGTTCGTGGCCATGCAGGAGGCACTGCTCAAAGAAGTTGGTGCCCACGAGGAGAAAAAACCATAAGGGAAGAAGTCCGGGGGCACCTACAAGGCTCCCCGTAACTTAAAGGCCTTTGGCGAGGGAGACGAGCTCAAAGAAAAGCTCAATCAGGTCCTCACCGTCTCCGCTGACCACGTATTCACTGCCGTCAAAGGCAAGGCCATGCTGGAGGAGCCGAGGCGGATCCGCCAGGACCGCACGAAGCTTAACCCTAATAAATTCTGTGCCTACCACCAAGCCATCGGCCACTTCACCAGCGAGTGCTGAGACCTCCTCAAACAGCTCTGGAAATTCTACGAGGATGGTAAGCTGGCGGAGTTCGTGAAGAAGGCCCCAGCTAAGAGGCCAAGGTTCAAGAGGAGGGCTACCTCCGATGATGAGGATGAGGAATCGGACCAACCTGGTCCCCAGAACAGGCGGAGGGCACCTCCCCAACCTCAGCAAAACATGGAGACCACCCGGGAACTCTTAGTTCTCGAGGAGGAGATCGGAGCTGCTGGAGGTCTCCAGGACGGGGGATCCTCCATATCCAAGAGAAAGAGAAAGACCGAAATCCGGGCCATAAACCAAGTCCAGAAAGGCAGCTCCGGCCCCAGGTCCGTCTCACAGCTTACTGATGAGCTGGCATTTTCCTCGTCGGACCGGGAGGGGTACTGATGCCCCACAACGACTCGTTGGTGATAACCGCCAACATCATGAACGTCCAAGTTCACAGACTACTTGTGGACACCGGCGCATTCACCAACATTCTCTTCAAATCCACCATAGATGCCTTATGTGATTTTGAGTCGTATCTGGAACCTAGCAACGCTAGGATATTGGGGTTCGGAGAAGCTGTAACTGTCCCCCTAGGTAGTGTTAGGTTGAGCGTCCAACTTGTATCCGCTGAGGACCCCAAAAGGAGACTGACTAGGCTCATAGATTTCCTAGTTGTCGACCAGCAGTCCTCCTACAACGGGTTCCATGGCCGCCCATTTATTAATGAATTCAAAGTGGCATGTTCGACCTACTACTACTGTTTGAAATTCCCAACTCCAAAGGTTGCCGGAACTATAAAAGGTGACCAGAAAAAGGTCCGAGAGTGTTTACTCCAAATGAAAGATGACCAGGTCAAAAAAGCAGTGACGCGGGTCCAAGTCCTTGAAAAGGATGTGCAGATTCCAGCAGATGAGCTAAACATCCTAGACGTCATCTCGGTCGAAACTGAGATGATGGAGGTAGGCGATCTGTCAAAAATCAACCAAGTGTCAGGACCTGCACAAGACGCACAACAGGCACCGATGGAGGATTTGGGAGAAACCAAAGTGTTGGGACCTGCGCAAGGATCAGGACCTGCGCAGGAACAACAACCCGCTCCCATGGAGGTGGTTGATGAAGCCCAAGATGGGGGACCTGCGGGAGGTCAAGAACCAACACCAATGGACGTCGATCCAACTCCCCAGGTCACCACACCATCCCAAATTGGCAGAACACCGGAGGTACTAACAGTTGATGGACCCGCCCGAGCTGAGAGCCAACCCGATGACCTCGAACCACGCATAGGTCACGAACCTACGCAGATGTCACAAGAGGAGTGGGACGAGTTTATCAGCGACCTAAGGTGGAAAAGCCAAAAGAGAAAAGCCACCCCTATGGAGGAATTGACGGCACTCCCGATGGACCCGGAAAGGGACTTAGAACTTTTCATCGGTTCTGAGTTACCTGAACCGTACCGGTCGAGGATGGAGTTGTTCTTAATGACCAACCTGGACGTATTTACCTGGTCCCACGAAGACATGACGGGGATCCCGTTGGAGCATACTTGCCACATACTCAACATAGACCCGACGAGGAGACTCGTACGTCAAAAACGAAGAAAGTATGGACCAGACAAATACGCAGCTCTAATTGTCGAGGTGGAGAAGTTGTTGGACAACAAGCTCATCAAGGAAACCTTGTGTCCACAGTGGGTCGGGAACCCCGTCCTGGTGAGAAAGCACAATGGGACGTGGAGACTCTGCATTGACTTCACAGACTTGAATAAAGCTTGTCCGAAGGACAATTTCCCACTACCTCACATTGATCACCTAGTGGATAGCACCGCGGGCCATGAGATGATGACGTTCTTGGATGCTTTTGCGGGCTACCACCAGATAGCTTTGCACCCAGATGACCAGGAACATATGGCGTTCTACACCAACAAGAACATGTATTGCTGGGAAAGGATGCCGTTCGGACTCATCAACGCCGGAGCCACCTACCAAAGGTTGGTGAATAAAATGTTCGACCAACACATTGGCGAATCCATGGAGGTGTACGTAGATGACATAGTTGTCAAAAGTCTGAGAAAGGAGGACCACCTGGACCACCTAAAACAGACCTTCGACATACTGCGCCACTACAACATGAAGTTAAACCCCAAAAAGACCAGCTTCGGCGTGCACTCCGGAAAGTTCCTGGGGCACCTAGTTAGCCAACGAGGAATCGAGGTCAACCCAACGCAGGTCCAATGCATAATCGAGATGGGCATCCCCGACTCCGTGCAAAAAGTTCAAAGGTTGACTGGGTGCATGGCAGCTCTGAATTGGTTCATCTCCAGGTCCGGCGACAGAAATCGTCTGTTCTTCGAGGCGATTAAGGCAAACACACGGAGGTACAAAGAGGTGGCCAAAGCCAACAAGCTCCACCTCAAAAACCACTTCGTCTGGACAAGTGAATGCCAACGAGCCTTCGAGGACATTAAAACATACCTGGCAGATACACAGGTCCTGTCTAAGCCAATACCTGAAGAGAAGCTGTACCTATACCTAGCCGCCTTAGAGGTAGCCATCAGCTCCGTCCTGGTCCGAGAAGAGGCAAAAACACACCTACCAGTGTACTACGTCAGCCAAGTCTTGCACGAAGCTGAGTTGCGGTACACCCCAACAGAGAAGCTGGCTTATGCACTGGTGATGAGTGTTAGAAAATTGAGGCATTACTTCTTTGACCACCCGGTAGAGGTGCTGACAACGTTCCCACTACGTCAGATACTACAGCGCCCAGACACTGTCGGACGCCTGCTGAAATGGTCACTAGAGATCAGCCAATACGGTATAACTTACGCACCCCGAACAGCGATCAAGGGACAAGCACTTGCCGACTTCATTGTCGAGCTAACTTTCCCACAAGATCCGACGAGGGGGCGTGTAGCTCCGTGGCATCTCTACGTTGATGGATCATCAACCAGCGTAGCAGTAGGCGCCGGCGTGGTCCTGATCAGCCCGGACAGGCAAGTCTTCACCTCCGCAATCCGGTTTGACTTTCGAGCAACCAACAACGAGGTGGAGTATGAAGCGTTAATAGCAGGACTTAGGCTATCATTAGCTGTGAGGGCAACCAATCTTCAAGTTTTCGGAGATTCCCAGCTAATAATATCCCAAGTCCGGGGGGAATATGAAGCAAAAGACCAGCAGATGATGACCTACCAAAAGATAGCCGCACACCTGATCTCGATGTTCACGCAGGTTTACATCAATCAGATACTGCGGCTAGAAAACACACAAGCAGACGCCTTAGCCTGGCTAGCTACTAGCAACGGCGAGGCCAAATTCACGGAGGTTGTAATCACCACCCTGAAAAACCCCTTGACGTTCGATTACAAGATAAATCAAACCTCGAGTGGGGGGCAGCAGGACAGTGAAGATGACGAAGATTGGTGCACTCCAATCCAAAAATATCTGACAGACGGAACAACCCCCGTGGACACCTGGGAAGCTAGCCGGCTAATAAAGCAAGCTGCCAGATATACGTTGTTGGATGGCCAACTCTACAAACGTGGATTCTCTCTACCCCTACTCAAGTGGCTAACTAAGAAGCAGGGGTCCGAAGTGTTAGAAGAAATTCACGAAGGGATTTGTGGGAGTCACGCTGGGGGGCAAGCATTGGCATATAAGACGATCAGGCAAGGCTACTACTGGCCCACTCTTCGCAACGATGCCATCAGCTTCGCTCGAAGGTGCCGAAAGTGCCAACTTTTCGCACCTGACATCCACTCCCCAGTCAACCAGCTGAAGTCAGTTTTCAGCCCATGGCCTTTCACGAAATAGGGTTTCGACTTGATCGGCCCATTTCCACCTGGTAGAGGCGGTGTAAAGTTTGTTGTTGTAGCAGTAGACTACTACACTAAGTGGGCTGAGGCTGAAACTCTCACAACAATAACCCAAGAAAGGATGATCGGCTTCATATGGAAAAACTTGATCTGCAGATTCGGACTTCCACAGTCGATCATCACGGATAATGGAAGACAGTTCGACGGATAAAAGTTGAGGGACTTCTGCAATTCATGGAACATCAAGAAGCACTACTCAACTCCGTACCATCCCCAGTCGAAAGTCCAGGTCGAGGTGGTGAACAAAATCTTGAAACATGCATTGAAGCTCCGCCTCGAGGAAAAGAAAGGGAGCTGGGCAGACGAACTCCCGGAGGTCCTATGGTCTTACAGAACTTCCTACCGGGCCAGCACGGGAGAGACCCCGTTTGCCCTAGCCTTTGGAACTGAGGCGGTAGTACCCGTCGAAGTTCAGAACAAGACTTGGAAGGTGGTAGGATATGATGAAGAAAAGAATGACGAAGCCCTGGCAGTAGAGAAAGATCTAATCAAAGAGACCAGAGCTTCGTCAGAAATGAAGAACGCCACCTACAAGCGCAGAGCAGAAAAATACTACAACTCCCAGGTCCGAGATAGAAAATTCAAGGTCAGAGACCTGGTGTTGAAAAAGAAGTTGATGGCCCCACCAGGTGTATTCGGTCCAAACTAGGAAGGACCGTTTCGGGTCACCGCAGCCTGGCCAAACGGCACTTACGATCTAGAAGATGCAGAAGGCAAAGCTTCGTCATACACCTGGAGCGCGGCGCATCTAAAAAAGTTCTACCAATAGACTAGAATCTTGTAATAGACTAGTCGAAGGTTTACATCAGAAATGTTAATGGCAACGAATGTAAATTACGTTGCTATATAAAAAAAATCAGAAAATTTGTAAAGTCAGAGAAGTTCAGAAAAATTTGCCAAGTGTTTGGACCTACATAGCTCGCCAACTATGCGAGCTACCCCAGGTCACCCACTACCCAAGGTAGCTCGCCAGTCCCAGCTCGCCCAAGTACTCAAAAATCCGCAATGCGCAAGGACCAAGGTCCCAAACGTTGTAATTAAATAGCTCGAAGGCAAAGGCCAAAGTGCCCAAGGTCGCGAAGGTACCCTTCTTAAAGGGTTGCTAAGCACCTACTGCCATAAGTTAGAAAAAATTGCGAAAAAGACAAAAAACGTCTAAGGCAAGGTTCATGAAACCCAATGGCCCAACGTGAATCAATCGAAGTGCAGTTCGCTGCCCTAAGTGGTCTAAGACGAGCAATTCGTGGCCCTAAGTGGCGTAAGACGAAGAATATTCACTCTCAAAATAGAGGTACAATTCGTAGTCGTAAGTGACGTAAAATGAACGATTCGCTTCTCAAAGTAGAATAAGACGAACAGTTATGTACCAGAAAAATAAATAAAAATGAGCTATTTTAAAAATTATAACGTAGAAGCGCAAAAATGAAGTGCGAAGAGTTGGATAAAAAATGCTCACTTTCTTTTCAAAAGACACTTAGGAAATTTTCAAGGCAAAAATACTTGAAAATTCCTAAGTGTTCGAAGTATTGCTAGCCACAAAGGCCGACTAGCTAGCCATCTTTGAACTACAAAAAGCTCCTTCTGGGCGAGTTGCACGTGCCCGATGAGCTGCATCTACTTGAGCAAAAATAAAAGATTACAAAAAGAGCTCCTTCTAGGCGAGCTTAGAGCCTGGTGACCTACTACGAGTTGAGAAATTAAAAAAAAAGGGCTATTCTAGAAAGCAAGGGAAAAGATCTAAGTGTTGGGAGGTGCGGGGGCAGCAGGCACCTCGGCAGTGGCCTCGGTAGGGGCAGGGGCGACCTGGACAGCGGGAATGACGAGCTCATCCTCGGAAGTGATATTGCCAGTAAGCCCGCTGGCATCGAACTCGCCCAAATTCAGCATGGCATCCCCACAGGCCTCCTGCAGTTGCTCGACAGTGAGGGGGACACGTTCCTCCTCACGAGTGACCTCCTCTGCCTCGCCAAGGTTCAGCTCCAGCACCTCGACTGTCTTGATAATTTGGAAGCGGTCCAGTAGGAAGTCGAGTGGAATGGAGGTCGCCGATGTCCAGCTCGGCGCCATCGGGAAAGGGAACCCGGTCCAGGCAGGCCTTGAAGTCGCCCACAACTGCCTCGACCTCATCATCCTTGTGAGCTCGAGCCCACCACAGAGTTCGCAACACCTCGACATAACATTGGACTCATCCTTTGTCAGAGGCCTCGGCCTTCATGGCCACCAAATCCGGCGAGGAAGAAGCAACATTCCACATCTCGGCAACCTCATTAGCTTTAGCCTCCAGCTCGCCTCTTAGCCTTTCACATTCGGCATTGAAGCTCTTCACCAGGCCCCGCTGCAGTGCGAGGTCCTTCTTCGTGATCCCGTGTTTGCTGACCTCTTGGGCGAGCTGGGCGGCGAGCTCATCTTCCTTTGCTTTTATTCTAGCCTCCGTCTCCTGCTCGAGCCTAGCGAGCCGGCGTTGAACGTTCTCGAGTTGCTGCAAGGCATGTTGCTCGGCGGCCAGAGATGCCTCGGCTCTTTCCTCGGCGAGTTGTGCCTGCCTCTTTGCCTTGTCAGCAGTGTCTGCCAAGGCCAGCATCCTTTTGTTCTTGTCAGAGCGACCTGCCTCCAACTTGACAACCTACTCGAAAGCCTTCTGGTTGGCGAGCATTAATCTACTCGCGTGGTGAGCCGAGAGGAGGAGGTTCTCTTTCAGGTCCTGGCTGTTGATGGTCGCCACCAGTGGAGTCGTCCAATGCCTTGGCATCTCGCTCACAGTATTCCAGACTAGGCCCGGATGGAGGCTCCGTATAGACGTTAGGGAGCGAGACCGCTCGAAGGCATGCAGGGCCTCATGCCTATTCGGGAAGGCGATCGGGGCGTAACTGCGAGATCAAAACAGATAAAAAATGTTAGAAAAAATAAGAGATAATAGGCGACGAAGATCTACTGGGCGAGCTACTCACTGAGCTCGGTCGGGGTCCCAACCCAGGAGCGTGTCATCATTAGTTTTCACCCCGAATGGAGATGGCGAGGGGGCGAGCTCCGGATAGGCGTGGCTGCTAATGGGGCCGTCGATTGGGCGGAACCTCCCTGCCCAGACCTTGCCGAGGCCCTCTCAGCTCGGTCGGAATCCTCGTCGATCAGGCCAGTGTACCTGGTCCTCTTGCGAGTTGGGGGATCTTCCTCGCCCGCTCGGGAGCCTTCACCTCTTTGGGGCACCTTTTCCCCCACTACCTCGCTCGGAGGAGGCGACAGCTCGCCCACCACCTCGGCTGGTCTGGGTGACTTCCGCAACCTTGGGCTTGGACTTCTCGGGGGCCTTGACCTTTTCTTTCTGGGTCCCCGACCCTCCTACCTCGCCCTTCTTAGAGGCGAGCTCTGCTTCTTTGCTCACCTCCAACACGAGCACAGACGGTGGGGCGAGTCTGTTGGGGCGAGGTGGGCCCATTTCAAGGCGCTCTTTAATAAGCTGATAAACCTCGGGGACCTAAGCGATCGGAACAGCGACGAAGCTACCACCTGCACAAAAAATTGAAGATGTCAGCATGATGAGCGAACTACACCCCCCATAGGCGAGCTCCGAAGAATTATAAACCTGGGAGCTCGGGACCTTGGATATTGAGGTGGTGTGGCAGTGTGAGGAGCCCGGTGAGCCGCAATCAATGGTGCGTGCACAGGTGGGCGACCTGCCTATCCTTCTCGCTTCTCAAACAGCAGATGGCACGCACCACGTCGAACTCGACCGATGCCTTGGGCTTACCCCTGCTGGATTTGTGACGCTTCGGAACTGCAAAAAGAAAGAAAATTAGAATTAGTATATCTAATTCAACCCACACACACTGAAATAGGTGACCTACTACTGGCTTCCCCGTATCCCTCCGGAGTGGGAATACGGTCACCTCGCCCGTGGTACGTGCTGGAGGCTCGCCAGTCTCCGCCTATGAAGAAAAATTACTTCTTCCATTCACGAACTTTGTTTGGCAGGTCCCCGAGAAATTTTTCCCCTGGGCGAGCTTTCAGATAATAGTATCCCGCGCCGTCCTGCGCCCGCTTGGTCACGGCGAAGAGCTCGCCCAGGTCTGCCGAGGTCGTAGCATTCTCGTAGCCCTCCAATCCAAAAATGGACAAGGCGGCGAGAAGGTTGCTCCATGCGTTCGGGGTGAGCTGAGTGATGGCCAAATTATTGTCGGCAAGGTATTGGCAGATGATCGGGTGCAATGGCAACGTAAGCCCGGCCCTTAGAACATCGACGTTCAAGGCAGTCAACCCCTCAGGAGACGCGTCGGCCCGCTCATTCTTCATTAGAGCATACATGAAGATGTCGAGCGGGATGCGATACTCCCTACGTATGATGGGCAGGTCGCACTCATCAATGAGGCTCACCACCTCGCCAGCCTTATAGTCAGACGGGGCGACTTTCTCTAGGTCGACGGGGTCGGCGGGGAGTACCCGGTCCGGGTAGGGGAAACTCGCCGCATACTCGGCGACATACTCGCCCCAGTCAAATGGATGGACGACCTGCACAGGGACCTGATGTTCGACCAGCTGGGGTTCTGGGAAACAAATGCGACGAAACCACTCGAGCGTAACTCCCTCTAGGTCGCCACCCTCCTCGCCGACCTTGGCGATGCCCTCATCAACCTCCTCAGGCCCTTCGTTGCCACTGGCAACTCTTTCCTCTTGGGCGACCTCGCCGCCTTCCTCCCATACCTCGCGGTACACGGCGCTGGAGGCTCCTTCCTCCAGATCAGGACGTAACTCACCGGGCAGCTCGCCGGAGACCTGGTGAGCTGCCGAGGTCGCCTCAGAACTGGAGTCGATCTCCACATACGAAACCCGAGGAGGCTCATCCTCAATTATTGGTCATTTCTCAGGGTTTTGGTCCGAAAGGGTCCTACTCGAAGAGTGTGTCGACATTGTCTCAAAGAAGTCCAAAGGGTTTTCGGTACAGTCCAATAATCCAATGTCAAGGTGCGGTGTCGTTCAGGGAGCCCGAGGAAACGAAAGAAAAATCAAATAAAAGGCAGAAGAAAAGGGGAGAAAGATCGAATCCTACCTTGAAGAGCCTTCGAAAATTCATCAAACGCAAGAAAAATCAGTCGCTGGGAAAGCTCTGAGAATTTGAAAATGCAGAAAGTGGGAAAACGGATCCACTTCCCCCTATTTATAGGCGTTGGGGCGAGGTGCGATATCTGGGAAGTGCGAGGACCTATTTGCAAAAAATTTGAAAGTTGTAATGATTGTGGGCGGGAACCGAGGCTTAAAAAGGCGTGCATGACTCCTGGATTCCCGCACCACGTTGGCCAGAGACAACCGCCCTGGCCGAGTTCGCCTGCTAGCTCGGCAGTCCCCCAATGGTAGTTCGCCGAGTTTCAAGTTCTCCAGCTCACCTGCACATTTGACGAAGTCATGGTGCATGCGAGCTGGGGGGCAAATGTTGGCCTGGTGAACTAACACAATTAGCATGTGGATAATCACCAAGGTTTGGCAGGTCGCCAGGGCTCACCCAGATCCGTGGAAGTGTGAAGCTCGCCCACTTGGGGGCAACTCACCTGCGCAGCTCGCCTAAAGGAGCTCGCCGCTATCCTCACAAGGACCCTGCCAAGGTCCATCACCGCACGACACTCGTAAACCACGCAAGGCACCGGAGCTCGCCCGAACCACTGGAGCTCGCCCAAGAGCTCACCTCAGAGCTCGCCCATGAGCTCGCCTGTTAGTCATTAGGACCCCAATGGTGCGCTCTTTTTCCCTCCGTCCGGTTTATCCACGAGGGTGGTTTACGGTGAGGTTTTTAATGAGGCCCATCTAGTCTAAGGCATTGTAGTAGGATGAGGCACGATATAGGGAGCAGTGTAAGGGACCAGGAGGAAGGTTAAGCCAAATAGGCTCGTAAGGTGCCGTCTCACACTCGCACACCTATAAATAAGACATCTCTTGTACTATTCAAAAGAGGACAATTCTAATACATCACCTACATTACACTTTCTCTCTCTAAACTCAATTCTCTCTCTAAACTCAATTCTCTCTCTCAATATCATCCTCCCTACCGAAGAACACAAAATCATAAGATTATTGTTTGGTAGAATTAATTCGACATAACAAGCCACATCAACATACGATTAGTAAATTCTATCAACAATGACGAAACTCGTTAAGAGTTGGCCAATATGGAGAAGCTCGTCAGGAGTTGGCCAACATGACGAAGCTCGTCAGGAGTTGGCCAACATGGAGAAGCTCGTCA
>JAPKLY010001608.1:0-39480 GCA_026898435.1 Prunella vulgaris
GATTAGGAGATCCAAATATTATGTCATCCACATAAATCTGAACCAGAAAAATGTCCTCCCCGATGGATATCCGGAAGAGGGTCCTGTCCACTGTTCCTTTCACGAACCCGTGGTCCATCAGGAATTAGGAAAGTGTATCATACCAAGCTCTCGGAGCTTGCTTCAGGCCATAAAGAGCTTTCTTCAGGTGATATACCTTGTCACCAACTTCGAACCCAGGAGGTTGCTCAACATAGACCTCCTCGTTCAGTACACCATTCAGAAAAGCACTCTTCACGTCCATCTGATACACTTTGAACTTCTTGAATGTTGCATATGCCAGAAACAACCTGATTGCTTCCAACCTTGCGACTGGAGCAAAGATCTCATCATAGTCTATTCCTTAGGCCTGAGAGTAACCCTTTACCACTAGTCTGGCCTTATTCCTGACAACAACTGTAATACCCCGAACCAAATTAGGATTTATGTATTATATATATTAAATGTTATGTTATATGTATACATATTTTAACTTATTGATCTTTTATTTCTTTAAGGACGTTATGTTTTTAAAAGGTTGATTCCTACTCAACGGTTGGTCCAAACCCAGAACCGGAAGCACTCCTATCACTGTAACTGTGAATCGGACTTAAATATATCGATGGAATGAGTAAGATAAGGTCCTAAATAGGCTTTTAAAGGGTTTTAAGTTTAAAAGAATTATTAAACAAAAATTTAGACGTTTGTTGCCAAATGTCGAACCGAAAACCCTAAATTTAAAAAATCATCAATCCGGCGAGTAATTATAGTTCCTAATAAAGACTTAATTTGTAAAATGAGTTAAATACAATTTTTGATTGATAAATACAAGATATAAAAATTCTGTGTGCCAAAACGATCAAAATATTAATTTTCGGAGCCCAAAACGCAACCGAATAATATCCGATTTCAACATCGAAAACCATATCGCATCCCAAAATATAGTTAGAACTCAAATTCCCCTCCTAAATACCCCCATGACCGAAACCAATCTGATTGTTTGAAGAAAATTGGGTCAAAATGCCCATACCCCTAAATTAAGGAACCATGTTTTCTTTTCCTACTCCCCAACTTTTCATACCTACCCTTGACTTCTCCTACCCTCTCCTACACACTCAAATTCAGCCAAGACAAGAATTTACCTCTATATATGCATTATCTTGATACTCTTCCTTCATTTGACAAGAAACCAATGAAAGAAAACAAGCAAATCAACTCTTTCCCCCTTCACTTACAACTTTCGGCCATTATCATTTCAAGGGAGAAGGAAATTTTCTTCTCCCATTTACAACCATAAGAAGCTTTCATTCTCATGTATAAAGTCATCTATGAAGTTGTATTGAAGTTTTGAAGCCAACTCCAAGCAAAAAAAATAAGCTCTCCATCTCTCCTTCTCTCTTTAAGTTCATGTTTTCCTCTCTATTTTTCCTAACTTACTCTATTGCCTTGTTTTAGCTCAAAATCAAAGTATTCCTCCAAGGGGTGCTCCATTCCTACAAGCTTAAGGGTCAAGGGACAAATAAAGTTTCTTTTATTGACAAGAAAAAGGCTCCAAAGGTTGTAAAACCCCAACTCAAAATATTTGGTTTTCTCGCATGTGTATGAAAGCTATGTGTGTTTTTTTTTGTTCCATATTTTTTAGATACCATGAAACCTTAGGACTTTGTTACTTTTAATGTTTAAATGCATGTTAAATGAAGTATTGGATGATGTTTTTAAAGGTGTTAAAATGTTGGTGGCATGGTAGTTATGGAATAAAAAATGTAAGTGAAAGCATGCTCACAAACCACACACTCTATACCCTGACCTCGGATTTCTTACAGGATTTGGAACTCATGTTTTATAAATTTTTGGACACTATTTATATGGTTAGAAACTAGATCAATTTAGCTTTCATTTGAATCTATTTTGAGCAATTTTGGAGTTTTCGTTGATAAGTTATGAATTTTCTACGAACATGTGACAAAATGCTCCTTGTTTCGAAATTATGGATTTTCTGGGAGTAATCAGTTCAATGAAAAATATTTTAAAAATTATGTTAAAATACTATATGAAGCTTAGTACCTGCATGATTTATTTCTTGATTTTTAGAGGTGTTTAAATATTTTTTACCAAAATTATTTCGGAAGTTGCACAGTTTCTGGAATTTCTGGAACAATCTGCCATGTTTTGAAAACAAGCCTAAAATTCATATTTCCTAAACCAAATTACATGAAAGAAATTTTATTTGTGAACTAGACTTGATGAGGTAGCTACTGTAAAAATTTCACAGCTTTTGGATGAGTTCTGATATTTTTATAAAATGCTCAAAGTTTGTATGAGTGTAGTCCAAAATGCAAACTGCCCTACTTGAATGTTGTTGCTCATGTGTTACCTTCTTGTAAAAGAAAAATGTAAATGTTTTCCATGATAAAACTAGTCTAAATTCTATGTTTAGTGAAGGCTATGTGTTAATAAATGCTATTTGAATGCATGATTTAAGTGAATGGCATGATGTTTGGTGTTGATTTTAGATTAAGGACTATATTTTCTTGTTTGCCTTGAGAAGTCACTAAATTTGGAATTCTTTGAATTTTGAGAAAAATCGGCTTGAGCACAACTTTTGTAAAATACACTATTAAATACTACGTGAACTTAGGGATCTCCATGTTTAATTTCAAAAATTTTGAACTAGCCTAAATATTTGCAAAAATTATTTTTTTGTTAAGGTCGTGATGTAGGAATTTTCTATGGAAACCTAAGAAAATCATTGTCCTCTTTCTAAACATGATCCAAAACCTAAAATTTTCACTCACAAAATGAATTGCCACAAGGTGTTGTACACCTAATTATGATCCTATTATACAAATGTTGTGATTTTTTGGTTATATTAAAATGTGTTTAGAAAATACTTAAGAATAAAAAATAAAAGGTATTCCTTTTCAAATTGTTTCTTGCTGAAATAGATCATATTTGATGAGCATGATGTGATAGTGATTTGGAGTTCTACAATGCTATGTATGAAATTTTGTTTGCATGATTTTGAACTCATTATTCTAATTTTATGATGATATGTTTATCATTTAAAGGTTTAGGACACTAATTATTGCAAGTTTAAAACCTTAGTAAATTGCGTGCTATATGTTCTTTTTATTTAAAGTTTAGGACATTAAAATACTACATGTTCTTCTACTTTAAGATGTTATGTGCTATATACTCTTCAAGTTTAGAATATTATATTTTCTTGCAAAGTTTAGGATATTATATTTCCTTGCTATGTTTAAAACATCATGTTTTCTTGCTATGTCTAGTGCATCATGTTTTCTTGCTAACTTTTAAATGTAATATTCTCTTGTTTGAATTTATGACTATATATTTTCTTAAGTGATAAGAATAAAGAGAATAAGACTTTAAGTGCTCAAAAGTCCCCTTTCGGACAAACATGTATAAACTCTAAAAGAATTTCTAAGACATCAATAACTGAAACGCAACGAATGGTGCTAGGTGTAAGTGCGAGAATGGTGACGAGGATTTCTGGGTAAAAAGAATGGTGATTGTTTTTACAAAAGGAAAGCGTTTAAGGTGGGTGGCATTTACTGTATTGCCTTGAATATTATATGGACTATTGGTGTATTTGAATGAAAATGTTTTGACCTTTGGGTCCGATTACAAGGTTATTACCCAAATGCCTACGGGCGAAGTATCTCAAACGATATGTAGTGGTCTGGCTTGTGTAGCTAGTCGCCGCGGTGCACAGAGCCTCAGGGCTATATCTCAAATGATATGTAGTGGTCTGGCTTGTGTAACTAGGCGCCGCGGTGGACAGAGCCTCGGGGCTATATCTCAAATGATATGTAGTGGTCTGGCTTGTGTAGCTAGGCGCCACGGTGGATAGAGCCTGAGGGCTATATGAATAAAAATATCTCAAATGATATGTAGTGGTCTGGCTTGTGTAGCTAGGCGCCACGGTGGACAGAGCCTGAGGGTTATATGATGAATGATGAGCCTTTGTGGCTATGAAAAATGTTTTTACAATAACGATACGTTTGCGTACTGCCAATCTGTATAGTAGCGTACAGGTCGCCCACACTGAGAATTCAAATCTCACCCCCTATTTATAAATCTTTTTCAGGATATGATGAGGTGGAGTTCGTGCCAGTGGAAGAGTGATACGGTTTCCTGTATTGGTATTTTATCATGCATCAAAAGAAAAGGAGTTAAGGATGATAACTCTTATTACGACTTTAGAAATATGCCAAAGTGAAGAACAGTTATAAAATCTCTGGATAATAATGAATGATAGTTATTTTGTAGTCTATTTTGTACCAAACTTTTTATAAAGATCCTAGCATAGTAAATCATCAAAATGGCCACCGCGTCTTTCATAACAAAAAAATTATCTTTCCGCTGTACATGTATTCTTTTAACAAAACATATGCTTCCGCTATCTATTTAATGTCATTAAAAGTGTTTCATATTTAAAAGAAAAAAAATAGTATGGATTTTCAGTCACTAAGTGATGCCTAGGGTTTCTAGAATGACGAAATTGCATTTTGGAAAACTGGGGCGTTACAACAACATTCTTCTCATCCCCCTTGTTCTTAAAACCCCATTTGATGCCAATAACATGTTGACGCCTAGGTCTCTCAACTAACTCCCAAACCTGATTCCGCTCAAATTGATTGAGCTCATCCTGCATGGCTAGGATCCAGTTGGGGTCAGCAAGAGCTTCTTCTATGCTCTTAGGTTCCTGATCACTCAGGAAACAACAAAATATAGCGCTCTCGCCAAAGGACAACCTCGTCCTAACCCCCTCATTGACATCACCAATGATATCAGCCAATGAGTGATCATCTAGCCACCGCCTCCTGCTGACGGCTGCACTGGGAGCTGCTGACGTCCCTTCGCCTGATACTGAAACATTAGTCTCGATAATAACAGGCAAAGAAGCGGAACGAGCAAGAACAGGAGATACTGAGTCATTTCCTGAGGGTTGGTCAATATCAGAGACATTGTTTCCCCCTACAGTGCTGGACTCAGTAACTGTCTCAGGTGCAGAGGCATCATCACCGACAGTACGTACCTCACATTGATTCTGTCGCTCCATCTGAGACTCAACATTCTCCGAGGCTGGGGCTTGCTGAGGGTGGCCCTGAGGTCCATCCTGATCTTCATCATCATCATCCCATCCTTTGGGAGCACTGACAAGTTTGATCTTGAATTCAGGATTTTTCAGGCTCAGTCTTGTTACTCTCTTGGTAACCCCCTCAATGTCTGGACTCGGAACCTGTTTCCTATGCGCTGATGCAGTCTCATCAAACACAACATGAGGTGTTTCCTCCACACAAAGGGTCCGACAGTTATACACCCTGAAAGCTTTACTGACTGAGGAGTATCCTAAGAACACTCCCTCATCATATTTGCTATCAAAGGCTTTCAGCTGGTCTTTCCCATTGTTCAGGATGAAACACTTACACCCAAAGATATGGAAGTAAGAGATGCGAGGCTTCCTCTTGTTCCAAGTTTCATAAGGTGTCTGAGCATGTTGTTTGTTCAGCAGAGATCGGTTCTGAGTGTAGCAAGCAGTATTGATTGCTTCAGCCCAGTACTTCTTGGGCAGTCCTGACTCAGCCAGCATGGTCCTGGCAGTTTCCTTCAGGTTCGATTCCTTCTTTTAGCTCCCCCATTCTGCTGAGGGGTCCTAGCTGCAGAAGTCTCATGAGCTATATCATGGTTAGTACAAAAGTCAGTTATAATAGAGTTTATAAACTCTGTTCCTCGATCTGATCAGATCCTGACAATGCTCGGACCCTGTTCAGTACTCAATTGCTTGAGTAACTCTGGAAGATTGTCCTGAGTCTCCTTCTTGTTCAGCAAGAAAATAACCCATGTGTACCTGGAATAATCATCAACAACAACAAGGGTATATTTCCTACCATTTATGCTGACAGGAGTAACTGGACCAAAGAGATCCATGTACAGAAGCTGAAGCACTCTGTCAGTTGAGAAGGTTTTTTTCTCTTTGAATGAGGCTTTAGTTTGCTTGCCTTCCTGACATGCTCCGCACACGTGGTCTTTGCTAAAAACTTCATCAGGTAGACCATCTACACGAGAAAGTCTAGAACTTTTGTTAATAATCTTGAAGTTTAAGTGACTCAGGCATTTATGCCAAAGCCAACTGAGCTCAGAATAGCTCTTAGCGACCAAACAAGTTTCAGGAGGACTGCTCTTGAAGTCAGCAAAATATACATTGCACCTCCTGATACATGTAATCAGAACCTATAGTGTAGATTTGTCCTTTACAAGACACATGTTAGATGTAAATTCTACACTATATCCTCGGTCACAGAACTGACTGACCGAGAGTAAGTTATGTCTCAGTCCCTGAACATATGATACATTCAGTACATGGACAGAGCAATTAACAAGGGTTTCGAATCCCCTGGTGAAACCCTTAGAGTTATCACCAAAGGTTACCTGCGGGCCTTCCTAAGCTACATAATCCTGAAGGAGATCACGAAATCCGGTCATGTGCCTGGAACACCCTGAGTCCAAGTACCAGTCCTTCATCAGATCCTCCTTCTTCTTCTTGTAGCCCGCAACGACCTGAAAAGAATCAGGCCTCAGGTATCCATCCCGTATTGGGTCCTACTGAGTCAGCCATACCCTTCGGGATCCAGATTTGTTTAACAATTCTGATAGCCTCAGAAGTGTAAACCTGTCTCCCAGAAACATCAACATACACAGTCCTCTTCTTCCTTGGTGCCTGGGAAGTTGAGGGTGTATGGGTGTCAGCCTGAGTTTCAGGAGCCCTGGATTGATTCCTGGGGGCGGGCCTCCTGTTCCTCCTTGGCCTGGGTGCATTGGGCTGGGGTCTGTCCTGAGAAGGAGCAGCTCGGGCCTGACCTCTTGGCACTTGAGGTCTGGTCTGAGTGTTATCGGAGTCAGGTCTCCGTTGCCTTTCAGAGGCCACCTGGTTTGTCCTTCTCCTTTGAGGATTGGGACGCTCCTGATGGGCTCTGTGCCCTGCCTGAGGAATCTGGACCTCAATAGTCCTTGGCCTTGCCTGTGACTTCCTCTGACCAAAGTTCCTTCCACCCTGAGCCTTTCTAGGCTGAGCCTGCGAAGTGCTATGGGCGGAATTCTTTCCAGCTAGAGGATTCCTAGGCTGAGCCTTGGAGTTCCCTTGATCTGTCTTCCTCGACTCAGGATGAGGAGCCTTGGCCTTTCCCTTGGATTTTGGCCTTGGTTCCTCGGTCCTTTGCCTGGCAGGTTCAGCAGGCATTTTCTCCTTCCCTTTGCCTTTATCCTAACGAGCAACACTTGGGCTCTTGTCGTCAGTTTGGGCATGGTCAAACTTCTTCTGAGAGTTGCTCCCTGAAGCACCTCCCTTTTTCTTGCCCTTTGGGTCTTTTGAGGCATCATAGCCTAACCCAGCTTTAGCACCATCAGTCAGCTGAGAGAAACTTGTTAACTCATCAACCACTTGGGTACATGTGTGTAACTTCTTCAGCTTAAACTCAAGATGCCCATTTGTTTCTTTCAGGGCCTCAATTTCAGTGGTGTACTGAAGCACCAACTCTTCGTGAGCTTTCTCTTTTGAGATCAGCTCAAGATCCCAAGCAGTTTGCTCAGCACAAAGGCGAGCTTGCCACTCAGTTTTGAACATCACTCTTAGAGCGATTCGCTCAATCATCAGTTGTTCCTGAGCGAGGAACAGATCAGTGTCACGAGTCTCAATCAGCGAGCTGATTACACCCTTCAATCTTTCCACCTCCAGTGGAGCTTCATCATGCTTGTTCCGAGCATGAAGCATCTCTTCCTGAAGATGTACTAATCTGAGGGCTTCCTCAGTATCTCTCACTCTGAGAGACTCAGTTAGCCGATCGTTTTCTCCACTCAGCTGTGCATTCACATCCACTGTGTGAGTATGAGTCTCCTGCAGCCTTGAGAAGTCAACCATCAATTGCTCTAGAGCGAGCTGAAGGTCGAGTTCTCCTGCTGATTCTGAGCTAAGCTCAGGTGCGTGATCAGGAGAAGAGGCAGAAGAACATACCTCATCATCTGCCATCAGGCAGAGGTCATCATACTCCTCATCGGAGAAGAGTTCAGGGGACCGGTGTCCTGGGCTGTCTGAATCTGAGGAATCCTCAGCTAGCATCGCTCTTCGGTCTGAAGCCCTGAGCTCTCTCTTCGCTCTCCAATCTTCTCGCTCACGAGCACTGAGCTCCGAACAATATACTGATAATGTCCGGTCTTCTTGCAGTGGTAGCACTGGTTTACATCAGAAGCAAACTTTTTGTCAGTGTACCTTTTATCTGATGACTCCCTCCTGCTCCCTGATGATCGTTCAAGTATGGAGCTGGATCTTCTGGGCTCATCATCTCTCCTCTTCTCATCTCTGCACCGCTCAGGCTCATCACGATCTCTCCTGGAATCTGAACCCCTCCTCTCTTCTCTCCGGGGGCTCGATCTCCTAGAGCTGGAGTACCTGCGATCACGACAGTCAGTATAAAATTTCTTATACCTTCCGAATCGAGAGTTCAGTTTCTCGAAATGCCACGCCATCAGGCTGTATTCCAAGGCCAGCTCATCCTTGTTCATGTCCTTCAGAGACTTAGAGCCAGATCCAGCCTTAGGCTCAGGAGTAGCTTTAAGAGCCACGCTCTTCTCCTTTTAAGGTGTCTTCTCCTCATTAACTTCCTCACTGACAACACCCTTCTTCTTCCTCTTACCGAGGTCGAATACCAGAGCCTTTAACTCTGAGAATAGGTTAGAGTGAGTAATGTTGGTGAGATCCTGAGTGTTTTTCAACAAGATTACTCCTGTGTCCCATCTTTCAAGGAGACAGTTCAGCATTTTAGAAGATACCTCCCTCTTGGGAAACTCCTTCCCAAGGGTTGCTAGCTCGTTCATCATCTTAATGAACCGAGCATCCATCTGATCGATGGACTCTCCCTCTAACATCCGGAAGGCCTCAAACTTCCTGATCGTAAGATCTCTCTTATTCTCCTTGATCTTTTCTGATCCCTCACTCATCTCCCTCAAGGCATCCCAGATCTTCTTTTCCGTCTTCAGGTGCATGAGCCTGACCGAATTCTCGTAAGAAATGGTGTGGAGTATAATGTTCTTAGCAACATTATCCAGTCCAATTTGCTTAATCTGATCAGAATTAAGCGCGAACCTCTCCACTTCTTCATCTCCGGTGGCTGGAACAGGAACATTACCAGCAACGGGCCAGGTCATCTAAAGATTCCTCATGAATTTGATCGGACCTTGCTCAATCACCTAAGACATCTGATCATGGATGGAATAAAGATGTGAGAGTACCCTGAATTTCCAATAGTCATAATTATCAATAGAGAATTCAGGAAGACTGCCTTCAAGGCGCTTAAAACCGGATGCCATGTATGCAGGTTTTCAGAAACAGATCTGTTCAGTTGACCACCAAAAGTTTCTCCTTAGAAACTGTTGGTAAACAAAGTCAGTGGTCTTTTGAACCACTGCTCTGATACCACTTGTTGGTCCCGAAATGAGTATAATCAGTGTATGGGGGGGATACACTGATGTCAGATTTTTCTGAAAGACTCAGAAAAATGCTCTAACACGCTCAGTCAGGATTTCCTGAATTACTCAGTATGCTGAATGCCCACAGGGGCAGCAGGGACCGTTAAGTAACGAGTCAGATAAGCTGAGTTTGAGTAAAGTGCTCGGAAGCTCAGTAGAGATAACAAACCTACTGACCACTCGGAAGCTAGTCAGTTGGACTACTATCTCAGTGAGCTGGAGTACGTGCGGAAAGTGAGCCCTTAGTTTCTACTCGTTTTAGTTTCTTAAAACGTTTTCTCTGAGTTTTCTTAGTAAATTCGTGGTTAAGGCTGAGTGCACAGTATTAAGATTCAGGATTATTGATTCAGTCCTGAATATAAAAATAATGCAGAATGTTCAGTTTAGTATGATGACAGTTATGATCCTGAACAAGAATGTAAATCAGCACACAAGGATCTTTTTAACGTGGTTCGGAGATAACCAACTCCTACGTCCACGACATGATTTAACAGGAAGCTATCCTCAAAACCCTGAGGATAGGTACATGGGTTTTACATGCCAAGGGACACGAATAGCCAACTTCCTCTCTTAGGAACTGACCCCTGGGAATTTTACAAGTCCCAGTCCTTCTAACCAACCAATCTCACACCCTGAGTGGTTTGGTATTCTTGGTTTCCAACTAAGATAGCTCTAGCAATACAAAACAATGCTAAATATTAGAGTTATCGATCTAAGCAAATACACAGTGAATCCTACTACAACACTAGGGAAATTTAATTGCAGAGTGTTGCTTATAGTATGCTTTGAGTGCTTGGTTCGCTTGGAAATTTCCCGTTAGCCTTGAATGGGTGCAATGCTCTCCATATTTATAGGCAAGATTCAAAATAGATCCGTTGGAGGAGATAAAATCAAATCTTTCCTATTTTAGGGTGGTTGTAGGCTAGAAGTACTGTTGACCTAATCTCCATGCTTAATCTGGTAAGATTGTCCCGTTGCAAGCAACTCTGAGACGTATTAAATGCCGCATTAACTGCTACGCAGACTCCGTACATACGTGTCGAAAGATCATTGACTTTCCGTTCAAATGGCTAGTTGACCTTCAGACATTTGTCCTTCCTCGTACATTCAATAATCTGAGTCTCTTGATAATAACTCAGCCTAAATGTTTGTCTTATTGGAGTCTTACTGATATTCTCTTTGTCTCTTGTCCCATAGCATAAATAACCTTTTTGCTTTGGACTTACATGATTCAGGTAATCTGAACCAATGCTAAGTCAGGTCTTATGTGCATTCAGCACAGCCTGATAGGTTATTCAGCCCAGTATGTGTAACCTTTTTGCTTTGGACTTACATGATTCAGGTAAACTGAGCCAAGGCCTAAGTCAGGTCTTATGTGCATTCAGCAAAGCTTGATAGGTAACACTTACTCTTCACTAACTAAATTCTGTCCTGAGTGTGCTTAGTGTACTCAGCAGAAACATTAGCCAATGGTACTTCAGGATTGTCTTCAGGACGGATCATCAGGCTTCGTTCTTCAGCTTCAGTTCAGGCAATCTTCAGCAAGACTGACTCTGACTTCTTTTGGATGGATTGCACATCAGACTTCAGTAAATTGGGTCGATTCCAATATTCTTCAGTCTTCAGCACGTTCCCCCTGAACTGAATTCCTAACCTAACTATCCTGAACTAGACAAACCTGAACAACTGTACTTAGGCAAATCCATCAGGGGTTTTGGGATCTAATCAAAATACTCAGATTGTCCCAACATGTAGTTTAGTGTTCTATTAATCCTATGCATGATTAGTGATCTTGGTTGATTAATTCTCTAATTTCATGAATTGTTTGAATGCTTGGTATGTTCAATTGGATAATTTGAACATATATGAGTTAGCAACTCATGAGAATTGAGTTATTCATGGAATCTTTTAATTGAATGTTGTGCATGCCAAGTGTTTGTATTAATGTTCTTATGTCAATGAGAATTGTTTAGGAGATAAGACCTCTCAAATGGAGTATTGGTTGTTGTAGAGAGATCTAGACAATTAATAGGGCTTTTAGGCTTAGTTAAACAATCATGGGATCTTGCATGCTAGGATTGATAGACACTAGATAAACCATAATGAGATTATAATAATGCACTTCTCACACACATTTGCTCATCTTTCCAAAAGGTGATAGTTAGATTTTTACTATTCCTTGTGAAAAGTAGATAAGATTCCAAGACAATTTTCTTGCTTTCCTAGCTATTACTTGTGTAAACAACATTACTTTCTATACATCACACCGTTTCCCAGAGTTAGATATTATTATTACTTGGTTAACTTACCACATATACAACATCCACGTACACTTGCGTGAGAGCACACGATTTTGGCAAACAAGTTTTTGGCGTTGTTGCCGGAGAAACGGTCACTTTGTTAAAGTGGGTTTGTTGTTACTTTATTTTCTTTCTTGGGATTAATTATTCTTTGTGAGTGTTAAAACTTCTCCATTTTTGTAGGATTTTGCTAATTTGAAGATGGGCGAATACATTCACTACTCGTATTCTCCATATTATACACATCCTTCTAGATCCTACACATATCAACCTTACCCATACTCAAGTCAAGAATCCTACCATCACCACTACCCATATCAAGATATATCCTATAATCCATCACCTCATATACCTTATCATCAAAGAAAAGTTCCAATGATACTCTATCTCTTATAGTCAAGCAACTAGATGAGATCAGAAGGGAATATGAAAGGAACTTTGAGGAGACAAACATGAAGTTTGATCAAATTTTCAAAACTCATGGTGACCAAATCAAGAGCTTAGAGATACAATTGGGTCAATTAACCAAGTCATGTGAAGGTACGTCTTCTATATCCAAAGCTAATTCTAGAGAGGGTTGCAAAGCTATTGAGTTGAGGAGTGGGAGAATGTATAAAGGGCCTAAAATGCCTACTTTTGATGAGGTCTGAGAAGAGGGGGTAGAAGAGAAAATGGGTGAGAACTTAGATGGTGGAGTTGGTATGGAATATGATGTTCCATAAGGTGATGTGAATGAAAGGGAAGTGGAGAGTTTGGTGGAAGAAGGGATTGTGGAAGAGGTAGAGAAGGATGGGCATGAAGAGCAAAGAAGTGAAATACCTAGATGGAAGAAGGCTAGAGAAGAAAGGGAGAAGAAGATTAAGGTTGACATAGATGAGTGGGGAGTACCAAAAACCATGGTACCCATGCCATATCCTCAACGTTTTGCAAATAAGAAGTTAGATGAGAAGTTTAGAAAGTTCTTGGAGGTCTTCAAGAAGTTATACATCAACATTCCATTTTACGAGGCTCTAGAACAAACGCCTAGTTATGCCAAGTTCCTAAAGGACTTGCTAGCTAAGAGGAGGAAGATTGATGAGCCCGAGACGGTCAAGTTAACAAAGGAGTGTAGTGATGTGTTGAGAAGGAAGTTGCCTCCAAAAAAGAAATATCTGGGATGCTTCACTATCGCTTGTGATATGGGGAATGGAGTTATTAGGAATGCCTTATGTGATCTTAGGGCGAGTATCAACTTGATAACATTGTCTATATTCAAGACCCTAGATCAAGGACACTTGAAAGGAACCTCGACAACATTGCAATTGGCGAATGGATCGAATACCATTCCCAATGGATTCGTGGAGGATGTTCTTGTGCAGGTCGAAAGCTTCATCTTCCCGGCGGATTTCTATGTTCTTGACATGGAATAGGATAAAGATATCCCTCTTATCTTGAGAAGACCATTCTTATCTACCGTAAGGGCGTTTATTGATTTCAACAAAGGAAAGCTCACCTTGAAGCTCAATGATGAAGAGCTACACTTTTCTATCCAAGATGCAATGAAGCACCCCATGGAGAATGCGTCATGCCAAGCCATTGATGTGGTTGAGCATTGTATTCAAGAGGATTTTGAGAATGCTGAAACTCCTTTCCTTACTAGTAGCTATGATATTCCTAATTATAATGATGTTGATATTGATGATATTGATGATGATCTTGATGGTAGGAGTGAAAGAGGAGAAGAAAGAGGATAGAGTTAAGGGGGTAGTGAAAATAAGGGATTGGGTAAGCAAGGTTGAAGAAGGGAAAGTGGATGATAAGGAGAAGGTGGAAATTTCAAAGGGTTTAAGAGACAAACTAGATGATAGATTCAAGAAGTTTCTTGAGGTGTTTAAGAAGTTGTATGCCAACATGCCTTTTCACGAAACTATTGAACAAATGCCCAATTATACAAGATTTTTGAAGGATGTGATGGCTAGGAAAAGAAAAGTCAGTGAGCCGGAGATGGTTAAGCTTACTCAAGAGGGTAGTGACTTGACACAAAGACATCTGCCACAAAAGCTTAAGGATCCGGGGAGTTTTATTTTGAGTTGCAACATCAAAGGAAGTAAAAATATGAAAACCTTGTGTGATCTAGGAGCAAGTGTCAACATGATGCCACTCTCTATTGCTAGAAGGTTGGGCTTGCAAGATTTGAAGCCAACTTTGATTGATTTGCACTTGGCTGATAGATCTAAGGTAAGACCAAGAGGACTGTTAGAGGATGTGGTAGTCCATGTGGGAAAGTTCACAAATCCTATTGATTTCGTTGTTCTTGACACAGAGGAAGATGATGATAATCCCCTCATTCTTGGGAGGCCTTTCCTAGATACTTCGGATGTCATGATAAATATCAAGCGAGGAGAGGCCACATTTTCGATCCATGATTCTTCCAAGAGTTCCCCAAGAAAGGTGGTAGGAGATGTTATCAATTTAATTCTAGACGACATGGGAAAGAAGGAGGAGGTGAAGGTGAACATTCTTGATCTCAAGAATGAAGTTATTGTTGAGGAACCCTTTGAAAAAAGGAAGAAGATTTCTTTGGGAGATAAAAAGAAAGTGAAGAAAGTGATGAATGGGGGTAGTTTCTTATGGAAGAGGAAGGGTGAAGCAAGTCATTCTAGACTTGTTGATGGTGATCCTCCTAGAGCTTCATTGCGTCCGGCTAGGGGACGTTAAATCCAAGCGCTAGATGGGAGGCAATCCATCCAATTTTATCCTTTTGTTATTTCTTTTGATTGATAGATTTTTGGTTTAGTTTGATTAGTTGTTTGTTGTATTTTTGCTTGTGCATTTGTCTTGTAGGATTGGAAGCAAGGGTGCCACTTCTAGCTCAATCATCAATTGAGGTAGTTTTTCTCTTATTTTGATTTGGGATTTAGTCAAGAATAGTTAGGGGAGTGCATATAATACGTGGTTGGATTTATTCTTGGTTTGTTTTGAGAAAATTTTGAGTTAATTGAGTATTTGATGCATGGAAAATCTTAATTCATCACTCTTTCCCAACTTTTTAGGATACATGATCCGAAAAAGTTTTGGGGTGTGACCGTTCTTCATTTTCGATTTGTGATAATGTTTGATCAATACTTGATGATTGGGTATGATATTTGTGGAGTTCTAAGTTGTTGTGTGTAGAAAAAGTGCAAGAAAAAGGTGTAAGTTGATCATGATACGAAGATGTGAAGGGATCACCTTGATCGCGCGCCGGACTAGTGTTGGTCCCGAAATGAGTATAATCAGTGTATGGGAGGGAATACACTGATATCAGATTTTTCTGAAAGACTCAGAAAAATGCTCTAACACGCTCAGTCAGGATTTCCTGAATTACTCAGTATGCTGAAGGTCCACAGGGGCAGCAGGGACAGTTCAGTAACGAGTCAGATAAGCTGAGTGTGAGTAATGTGCTCGGAAGCTCAGTAGAGATAACAAACCTACTGACTGCTCGGAAGCAAGTCAGTTGGACTACTATCTCAGTGAGCTAGAGTACGTGCGGAAAGTGAGCCCTTAGTTTCTACTCGTTTTAGTTTCTGAAAACATTTTCTCTGAACTTGCTTAGTAAATTGGTGGTTAAGGCTGAGTGCATAGTATTAAGTTTCAGGATGATTGATTCAGTCCTGAAGATAAAAACAATGCAGAATGTTCAGTTTATTATGACGACAGTTATGATCCTGAACAGAATAGTAAATCAGCACACAGGGGACTTTTTAACGTGGTTCGGAGATAACCAACTCCTACGTCCACGACCTGATTTAACAGGAAGCTATCCTCAAAACCCTGAGGATAGGTACTTGGTTTTTACATGCCAAGGGATACGAATAGCCAACTTCCTCTCTTAGGAACTGACCTCTGGGCGTTTTACAAGTCCCAGTCCTTCTAACCAACCAATCTCACACCCTGAGTGGTTTGGTATTCTGGTTTCCAACTAAGATAGCTCTAGCAATACAAAACAATACTAAATATTAGAGTTATCGATCTAAGGGAATACAGAGTGAATCCTACTACAACACTAGGGAAATTTAATTGCAGAGTGTTGCTCATAGTATGCTTTGAGAGCTTGGATTCTTGAGAGTTTTCTTTTGGAAATTTCCCGTTAGCCTTGAATGGGTGCAAGACTCTCCATATTTATAGGCAAGATTCAAAATAGATCCGTTGGAGGAGATCAAATCAAATCTTTCCTATTTTAGGGTGGTTGCAGGCTAGAAGTTTTGTTTGACCTAATCGCCATGCTTATTCTGGCAAGTTTGTCCCATCGCCTGCAACTCTGAGACGCATTAAATGCTGCGCAGACTCCGTACATACGTGTCGAAAGATCATTGGCTCTCCGTTCTAACGGCTATTTGACTTTCAGACATTTGTCCTTCCTCGTACATTCAATACTCTGAGTCTCTTGTTAATAACTCAGTATGAATGTTTGTCTTAATTGGAGTCTTACTGACATTCCCTTTGTCTCTTGTCCCATAGCATAAATAACCTTTTTGCTTTGGACTTACATGGTTCAGGTGATCTAAACTAATGCCCGAGTCAGGTCTTATGTGCATTCAGCACAGCCTGATAGATTATTCAGCCCAGTATGTGTAAACTTTTTTGCTTTGGACTTACATGGTTCAGATAAACTGAACCAACGCCTAAGTCAGGTCTTATGTGCATTCAGCACTGCCTGATAGATTACACTTACTCTTCACTGACTAAGTTCTGTCCTGAGTATGCTTAGTGAATTCAGTAGAAACATCAGCCAATGGTACTTCAGGATTGACTTCAGGACGGATTATCGGTCTTCGATCTTCAGCTTCAGACCAGGCAATCTACAGCAAGACTGACTGACTCCTTCAGGATGGATTACACTTCAGACTTCAGTAAATTGGGTCGACTCCAATATTCTTCAGTCTTCAGCAAGTTCCTCATGTACTGAATTCCTAACCTAACTATCCTGAACTATTTGATCCTGAACAACTATACATAGGCAGATTCATCAGGGGTTTTGGGATCTAATCAAAATACTCAGATTGTCCCAACAACTAGGGTATCTCGCCTGCCCTTGAATTGCTGGTCGCACATTTCCAGCCTGTTCGTGCTCTTAAGCACCGAGCAACCAGCCGAGCTCGCTCGTCCGTAGACGTAAGCTCGCGAGCCAGGTAAGTTTTTCGAGTATTGGTCAAATTTTCCACATTTTGACTCACACTTCCCTATGTTGACTCACTCACACACCTTACATAAATACCACTTCTCACACACAAACACATACTCCACACTTCATTTTTCTTGCAATTTCTCTCTACGAACCAAGAGAAGAAGGGAAAGGAAAATTCTTATATCTCAAGCATTTCAAATTCTTTCATTAATTTCTTCCATAGGTATGTTTCTCTTATTCTCCTCAATCTATTTCTTGTATTTTGATTAAATTTCTACGATTTAATTGTGAGAAATTAGAAATCCTACGTTTATAGTTCTTGATCATAAATGTTGGGATTTTTTATTTTATGATTGATTTTGGGCAATTGATGATGTATTTGAGCTTTATTGATGATGTGTAATCCATTGGGAGCCCAATTGCATGTTAATTTCATGATTCTGGTGATGAATTGAAGGTTGAAATTTTAGGTTTTTGCATGTTCACGAATTTTAAGGATTTTTATGATTAATTGTTGATGGGGTCATGTATTAATGCTCTTGTTGATTGATATGTATTGGGAATGTAATGGGTAGAGTGAATTTCATGAGTTCACCTCTTGATTCTTATAAAGTGAGGTTTAATTGCATATCAACTTGAGCATAAATAGTGAACTTGAATAGTATAATCCTTGATTATTTGCAACATTGTTTCAACCTTAGCTTGCTTATCGCATGGATTATTGTGATATTTGAAATGATAGCTACTTCCTCTTGTAATACCTTGAATGGTTGGTGATTAGGGTCATAATTGCATGTTTTTGCATCCATTTCTATATGGTTTTGATGTTCTTATGTTCATATTTGACCCTAAAATGCTATACTTTGTGCATTTAACCCTTTTTAGCTAGAAAGCTGTGTTTTGTAGTGAAAATGAGCAAAATCGGCAAAAGACGAGCAAGTGCGTAAAAGTCCAGATATTTTGAGTTGATCCAATAGAGGCAAATGATATACCATGTTGAAGAGTTTGAAGAGAGGGTCACAATGGAAAAAGAATCGAGTCAATCGGAGCTCTAGAACTCAAGATATGAAGGAAACGAGGAAGTCGAGGATCGATCGAACGAAACCAAGCCGGGTTCGTCCGCCATCAAGTTCAGATTCGTTCGATGACTAGGTCCGGTTGGTGCGAGAAATCCCTGGATCGTTCACAAGGGCTCGCACGAATGGGCTTGCAAGAATGAATTCGTGCGGCTACCCGTTGTGGTTCGTGCAAAGCTTCGGTTTTGCACACTTTCGAGGGCTATTTTATCTTTTCGCGCGTTTAATGAAGGGCGTTTTGGACTAAACATTGTGGGCACTATAAATACATCAAGGATCAGATTCTCAAGGCATCTAGTTCATAAACTTAGTCATAATCTTAGATTAGAGAGAGAGAAAGGTAGTTACTAGGTGGGTTTCTTAGATTTCTTCTAACGATTTCATTGATAACTTTCTCTCTACCGCTTGGATCATTGATCCATTAATTCCTGCATTCTCGTCTATGCTAGAGCTACATTTCTACCATTTGAATTTTGATTATCTTTTCCGGATTGTTAGATAGCTTTTAGAGGTAATTTGAATCTTTCCAATTTTCATTGTAATAGGTAATACTTCTACATTCCTTTATATTTCTTGCATAATGATGATTGTAGCTAGTTCAATTGTTCTTTTGTTTACCAAATTAGCCATGTGCTAATCCCTTTATGTGTTAGTGTATGATTCCTATGGAGTAATGTGGTGTTAATGTTGATATTATGAATGCTCTGAGATATTGTATCATCAATTCTCTATATTAATGGATTGTATGAATGCTTGGAATGCATAATTGATTGAATGGACCATTTGGGAGTTAGTCTCAATGAGAATTGGTCTATTTTCCTAAATCTTCTTGTTATTAGGCCATTGCATGCTAAGTGTTTGATAAAATTCCTAAGATAGTGAGAATTATCTTTAGTGAATAGAAAGAACAATTAGAGGTTCTAATGTGTATCTAGTGAGACCTTTGCATGTTAGAGTGGCTTGCCAATTGATTGTACAATACCTCATTGCATGATTAAGTGATACATCACCATGTGAAACATAGGATAGTACACTAATACATACTCTCACAACTTGCTCACTTTGCAAAACTAGGTGATAGGTAGTTTGCTATTTTGACACACAAGTAGACATTAGATACTGAATCCCCTTTATTGCTTTGTTTGATTTCGAATTGGAACAACAATTTTACCTTACAATCTCCCATCACCCTGAGTTCGATAAATAATAAACTTGGTTACCTTGCTACTCCTACTACGATCACGTACACTTGCGTGAACACACCATTTGGGCAAACAAGTTTTTGGCACCGTTGCCGGGGAGACGGCTAGTTTGTTTGGTTGGATGTTTTTGTTCTTTATTTTTGAAATTCTTGTGGTATTATTGTGAGTGTTTTGATCCTTGTGGTGATGTTTTGATCCTTGTGGTGATGTGTGTTTACATGTCTTATCTTTGTTTCTTTGTGTGTTCTTAATCATTCTTGGTGAGTGTTGATTGTTCGGTGTAAATAAGTCCTCACGCAAGTGTACGTGTTCGCTATGAGCGTGGTAAGCTTGACCAAGTTTTAAAATATATCGAACCCAAAGGAGACGGGGAACTGTAAGGAGAATTCGTTGTTACAATTGGCTAGCTAACAAAGCAATAAAGGGGAAAGGTTTCTATCGTCTACTAATGCGTCAAAGAAGCAAACTACCTATCACCTTGGGTTGCAAAGTGAGCAAATGTGAGAGATATGTGCTAGTGTACTATCCTATGTTTCATGTAGTTAAGCATCACTTTATCATGCAATAGATTGTGTATAATCAATGGACAAGCCACTCTAACATGTAAAAGGTTTCCCTAATAACATATCAAAGCCTCTAATTGTTCATCCAATTCACTAGAGATAATTCTCACTATCTTAAGAATATTATCAAACACTTGATATGCATTGGCCTTAATACAAGAATGTTTAGGAAAATAGCTCTACTTTCGCAAGAGACTAACTCCCTATTGGCCCTAATTATCATCTACACATGCAAGCATTCATACAATCCATCAATTTAGAGAATTGATCATACAACAACTCAAAGCATTCAAAAGATCAACATTTCACTACACTACTCCATAGGAATCATACACTAACACATTAAGGAATTAGCTCATGGCTAATTGAGTAATCATGAGAACAATTAAACTAGGAACAATCATCATTAAGCAAAAAATGTAAAGAGAATTACCTATTACAATGAAAATTGGAAAGATACAAATTACCTCTAAAATGCTATCTAGCAATCCGAAAATGGAAATTGAAATTCGATCGGTGAAAATATAGCCTTAGACGAGACGAGAATGCAGAAATTAACGGATCCACGATCAAAACGGTAGATCAGTAGTTATCTAAGAATTTGTGAGAAGAAATCTTAAGAAACCCACAAGTAACTACCTCTCTCCCTCTAATCTAAGAATCACACTATGATTATGAACTAATGTGACTTCGATTTCCCTTGAAAATCTAATCGTTGAAGTATTTATAGTGCTTACAATGCTTGGTCCAAAATGCCCTTCATTAAACGCACAAAAAGACGAAACTGCCCTTAAAATTGGGACCATCCGAACCGGCGCACGAGCACAAGCACACGACCACAAGAGTCTGGCTCGTGTGAGCACTCGTGTGGTTCGATCTAGCTCGAACCAGAGCACCATCGCACGAGTACAGGTTCGTGTGAGCACTCGTGTGAGCCTTCATCGCTCGAACCAGAGCACCATCGCATGAGTCCATGCTTGTGGTCGCTCGAGTCTGGCCTTTTGGTCGCTCGAGCCCGGACTCGACTTGTCCGATTGATCCTCAACTTCCTCGTTTTCATCATATCTTGAGTTCTAGAGCTCCTATTGACTCGATTCTTTTTCCGTTGCAACCCTCTCTTCAAACTCTTCGACATGGTATATTATTTGCCTCCATTGGATCAACTCACAATTTCTGGACTTTTATGAACTTGCTCGTCTCTTGCCGATTTTGCTCGTTTTCACTACAAAACACATTTTCTTACCACGAAATGGTTAATAGCACAATTTATACCAAATTAGGGTCAAATATGAATATAAACACATCAAAACCATGTAAAATGGATGCAAAAACATGCAATTAAGACCCTAATCACACCCCCAAACTAGATTGTTGCTCGGCCTCGAGCAACGAAGCGATAAGATAGGGGAATAATTGTATGTATGAAGCATCAATTACAATATCAATGCCATAGAATCATCACTTAATATCTAGCAAATCTAGGATACAATATCATTAAATCAACTATCAAAATCAAATCAATGAGCACAAAATCAAGTCAATGAGTCATGATCCTCTCAAGATAGGTGTTTCACTCAACACTCAAGTGTTTAAGCTCTCTCATTCATCACACAATGATACAAATACTACCATAGGCTTGGCTCAAGTCTACATTCTCCACCACTTGGAATGACAATTCAATCACACATCAATGAGGACTTTTAAAGGTTGTAGTGTTGGCTCTTTGGTAGGGAAGGAAAATATGGATAAAAGTGACTAAGTATGATTAGTAAAGCATAGAAGGAATCATCATGTAAATCATGTCTTCATGCAAATAGCAATCTCATCTTCATGTTCTTTCAAAATCACATTTTCAAAGATACTTCTTCCCTTTTTTTTTTTTTGCAAAGTTGTGAACATACTCACAACACTTGAGTCAAACTTGACCAAATTTTCATGAAAAGTCAACCTTTTTTCAATTTTTTGCAAGCATTTGCCTTTGAGCCTTCTTTTCAATTCAATCCATGCATAGGATTTCTTTCCACATTGGCCGCCAATTTCTTCATCATATCATGAATCTTCCTTCCTTCTTTTCACTCTACTAATCATAAGGACAAGAGAGTTCCAAAAAGGAAGGAAAATGGCTTAAAGTGTGGTTAGCCAAATGAAAGGATAATAAGCTCAAAATTGATATCAACGGATATCAATATCAATGGTAGGCTCATAGGGCTAAGTGACTCAATATAGAACAAAGTAAATGCCTCATATCATCTCATGTGAAATCTTTATCTAATGTAGCCTCAAATAAGACTAAAGACAAGTTCTAGAGTATAATGCACATGTGTGGAACTCTCATCAAGAAAAATGTCATCCATTCAAGATTGAAACGGGCAAAATTTGGCTCAAATCTCACGGTTAATGGTTGATCAAGACTCATATAATATAAAAAATGCTCATATCAATGAAATCTCAAGAATCATAAAATCAAAAGTATCCAAGATAGAACAAGAATCAAGCAATAAATCCACTACACTAATCAAGACTTACAACTCATCCACACAACAATATCATATCTCATGCATTCACTACTCAAAACAAACAACAATATGGCCAAAAATAACAAGCAAAACAAGCACATGATAAGCATAAGGTCCAAAACATCATAGAAGCACTAGAATCATCCTAAACAGAGCATTGCGAAGAGAATGGCAAAACGATCACACCCCACAAACTTTTTTGGACCATAGGTCTAAAAAGTTTGGCAAAGAGTGGAGACAATAACAAGCAATGCTAAAAAATGTACGAGGAAGGACAAGTGTCAGACGATCAACTAGCCATTTGTACGGAGATCCAATCGCCTTTTGACACGCATGTACGGAGTCTAAGCAGCAGTTAATGCGGCATTTAATGTGTCTCAGAGTTGCAGGCGGCGGGACAGAATTTTCCAGTTTAAGCATGGGAAAAAGGTCAACTAGAACATCTAGCCTGCAACCACCCTAAAATAGGAAGATTTGGGTGGATCTCCTCCAACTGATCTATTTCAAATCTCTCCTATAAATACAGAGAGCCTTGCACCCATTCAAGGCTAACGGGAAATTTCCAAGAGAAAGCTCTCAAGAATCCAAGCACTCAGAGCATACTTTGAACAACACTCAGCAATTAAATTTCCCTAGTGTTGTAGTAGGATTCACTCTGTATTTGCTTAGTTTTGATAGCTCTAATCTTTAGCATTGCTTTGTATTGCTAGGGCTATCCTTAGTTGGAACCAAGAGTACCAAACCATTTAGGGTGTGAGATTCGTTGGTTAGAAGGACTGGGACTTGTAAAACGCCCAGGGGTCAGTTCCTAAGAGAGGAAGTTGGCTATTCGTGTCCCTTGGCACGTAAAACCCAAGTACCTATCCTCCGAGTTTGAGGGTAGCTTCCTGTTAAATCAGGTCATGGACGTAGGAGTTGGTTATCTCCGAAGCACGTTAAAAAGACCTTGTGTGCTGATTTACTTACTGCTCAGGATCATAACCATCATCATATTAAACTGAGCATTCTTGCATTGTTTTGATCTTCAGGCTGAATCAATCATCCTGGCCTTTAAATTTGTGCACCAGCCTTAACCACCATTTACTAAGCAAAGTCAGAGAAAATGTTTTCAGAAACTAAAACGAGTAGAAACTAAGGGCTCACTTTCCGCACGTACTATAAGTTACTGAGATAGTAGTCCAACTGACTTACTTTCAAGCGGTCAGTAGGTTTGTTATCTCTACTGAGCTTCTGAGCACAAATCTCATACTCAGCCTATCTGACTCCCTTACTGACTTGTCCCTGCTGCCTTCGTGGACTATCAGTTTTGTTGGTAACATCAGGATCTTCCTGACTGAGTGTGTTAGAGCATTTTTCTGAGTTTTGGAAAAATCTGATATTAGTGTATTCCCCACATACACTAATTATACTCATTTCGGGACCAACAAATATATATATCCCACTTTCAATTTCAAAATTCAAAATTGAACCTCTCTCTCTCATCCTCTCTCTCCATAAGCATGCAGCAGCTCTTGCGACGACGGTTGATGGGTGAAGGGCGCGACGGCGGAGGGCGAAGGATCCTACAACAGAAGAGGGGTGAGGGGAAATATGGGGGTTCGACGATAAGATGTGAGCGATGGTGGAAGAGGGTTGAGGGACGGTGGTTGAGAGGAATGATGGAACAACGGTGAATGGTGGCGGTTTTCTTCACGAAGACGTCAATCTCCATGGCCAGCGATACTGCTTTACTTTGTAGGCATCCCGATCTTCGGCGACACTGAAGCACCTTCAATGGCGGATGCGTAGTGGCTGCATCGACATGACAGAGTGTTGGGACAATCTGAGTATTTTGATTAGATCCCAAAACCCCTGATGATTTGCCTAAGTACAGTTAGTCAGGATTGTCTAGATCAGGATAGTCAGGTTAGGGATTCAGTTCAGGGGGAACGTGTTGAATACTAAAGAATATTGGAGTCGACCCAATTGCCTGAAGTCTGAAGTACAACTCGCCCGGAAGAAGGTCAGAGTTAGTCTTGAAGAAGATTGTCTGAACTAAAACTGAAGACCGAAGACTTGAAGATCCATCCTGAAGACAATTCGGAGTTACCACTGACTGATGTTTCTACTGAGTACACTAAGCATGCTCATGATAGAACTTAGTCAGTGAAGAGCAGTGTAACCTATCAGGACGAACTTCATGCTTGTAAGACCTGACTTAGGCCTTGAGTTAGTTTATCTGACTCATGTAAGTCCAAAGCAAAAAGGTTACACATGATGGGCTGAATAACCTATCAGGCTGAGCTAAATGCTAGTAAGACCTGACTTAGTCCTTGAGTCAGTTTATCTGACTCATGTAAGTCCAAAGCAAAAAGGTTATTCAAGCTATGGGAAAGTTGACATTTATGTTAACACCTGAGAAACAAAGAGAATGTCAGTGGACAAACATTCAGCCTGAGTAAATAACAAGAAACTCGGAGTATTGAATGTACGAGGAAGGACAAGTGTAAGACGATCAACTAGCCATTTGTACGGAGAGTCATTCGTCTTTCGACACGTATGTACGGAGTCTGCGAAGCAGTTAATGCAATATTTAATGCGTCTCAGGATTGCAGGCGGTGGGATAGAAATTTTCAGATTAAGCATGGGAAAAAGGTCAAATAGTACATCTAGCCTGCAACCACCCTAAAATAGGAAGATTTGGCTGGATCTCCTCCAACGGATCTCTTCCAAATCTCTCCTATAAATACAGAGAGCCTTGCACCCATTCAAGGCTAACGGGAAATTTTCAAGAGAAAGCTCTCTAGAATCCAAGCACTCAAAGCGGCCTTTGAACAACACTCTGCAATTAAATTTCCCTAGTGTTGTAGTAGGATTCACTATGTATTTTGCTTAGATTGATAGCTCTAATCTTTAACATCGATTTGTATTGCTAGGGCCATCCTTAGTTGGAATCAGAATACAAAACCACTTAGGTTGTGAGATTGGTTGGTTAGAAGGACTGTGACTTGTAAAACGCCCAGGGGTCAGTTCCTAAGAGAGGAAGTTGGCTACCCATATCCCTTGGCACGTGAAAATCAAGTACCTATCCTCAGTGGTAGGGGTTAGCTTCCTGTTAAATCAGGTTATGGACGTAGGAGTTGGTTATCTCCGAACCACGTTAAAAAGTCCACTGTGTGCTGATTTACTTAATTGCTCAGGATCATAATTGTCACTCAAATTAAACTTAGCATCCTTGCATTGTTTTGAACATCAGGATGAATCAATCATCCTGGCCTTTAAATTGTGCACCAGCCTTAACCACTATTTACTAAGCAAAGTCAGAGAAAACGTTTTCAGAAACTAAAACGACAAGAAACTAAGGGCTCACATTCCGCACGTACTCTAGTTTTTTAGATAGTAGTCCAACTGACTTGCTTCCGAGCGGTCAGTAGGTTTGTTATCTCTACTGAGCTTCCGAGCACAAAACTCATACTCAGCTTATCTGACTCCTTGCTGACTTGTCCCTGCTGCCCCTGCGGACTATCAGTTCAAGTGAGTGTTATCAGGATCTTCCTGACTGAGTGGGTAAGAGCATTTTTTGAGTATTCGTAAAAATCTAACATCAATGTATTCTCCCCATACACTGATTTACTCATTTCGGGACCAATAAGTGGTATCAGAGCAGTAGTTCAAAAGACCACTGACTTTGTTTACCAACAGTTTGAGGGGAAAATTTTGGTGGTCAACTGAACAGATCTGTTTCTGAAAAGTTTCATATCATGGCATCCGGTTGTAAGTGCCTTGAGGGCAATCTTCCTGAGTTCTCTATTGATAACTATGATTATTGGAAATTCAGGGTTCTTGCACATCTCTACGTCATCCATGATTAGATTCCCAAGGTGATCTAGAATGGCTCTATCAAGTTCATGACCAATCGAGCTACCACCTGGCCTGTTGCTGGAAATGTCCCTATTCCGGCTGCCGGAGATGAGCCTGTGGAGAGGTCCGCGCTTACATCTGATCAGATTAAGCAAATCGGACTGGATAATGTTGCGAAGAACATTATACTCCACACCATTTCTTACGAGAATTCGGTCAGGCTCATGCATCTGAATACAGCGAAGGAGATCTGGGATGCAATGAAGGAGATGAACGATGGTTCTATAAAGATTAAAGAAAATAAGCGTTAACTAGCAATCAGGAAATTCGAGGCTTTCAGGATGCTTGATGGAGAGACCATCGATCAGATGGAAGATCATTTCATTAAGATGATGAACAACCTAGCAACCCTTGGGAAAGAGTTTCCCAAGAGGGAGGTGTCATCTAAAATCCTGAATTGTCTCCCTGAAAGATGGGACACATTAGTGATCTTGCTGAAGAACACTCAGGATCTCACAAACGTTCCTTACTCTCACCTCTTCCCAGAGTTAAAGGCTCTGGAATTCGACCTTGATAAGAGGAAGACGAAGGGTGTAGTCAGTGAGGATGTAAGTGAGGAGAAGAAACCTGAGAAGGAAAAAAGTGTGGCTCTTAAAGCTACTCATGAGCCTGAGGCTGGATCGGGTTCGAAGTCCTAGAGAGAGATGAACAAGGATGAGCTTACCCTGGAGTATAGCCTGATGGCACGAAGATTCGAGAAGCTGAACTCTCATTTCAGCAGGTATAAGAAGTTTTATACTGATAATCGTGACCGCAGGTATTCCAGCCCCAGGAGATCGAGTCCTCAGAGGGAAGAGAGTAGAGGCTCAGATTCCAGGAGAGAAGGAGATGAGCCTGAGCACCGTGAGAGATGAGAAAAGCTCCAGAAGAAGAGATGATGCTTGTAACACCCCGCATAGGCAGCAGCTTTTAGTCATTTAATTATATTTGTTTTAGGCGTGAGTTTTGAGTGTGAGCAAGGTTTAGTCCTTTAAGTTGCTAAGCTTTAGTATTTCTTAATTAATTGCTTAGTATTAGTTGTCCCATTTAGTATTGTTTGGACCACTAAGTAGTGTTAAGTTTCGAATTTTATTAAGAGTTGAGGAGAATAATATTATTGTTGAGGTTATAGTATTAGTCCTTTAAGAATAGTATTTCCTTAAGTATTAATTCATTAAGGACATGTTAGTAATTGAAGAATAAAATTTAGGGATTTGACTTTATGAGGATTTGACCAAGAATAGGATTAAATAATACTTGGGATAGTATTAGTAATATTTTCAAAAATAAGGAGTTTTAGACCTTAAGCAATTTTCAAAAATTAGGAGGTATTAAAACTTGGATTTCTAGTATCTTTATTTATGGAAATAAGTCATATTCTTATGCAAGAGAATAGTACATGCTAGAAGGTTAAGTATCATAAGAATAAAGAGATGGTAAGGATTTGTTAAATAAGGAAATAAGTTGCCAAGTATGGAAATAGAGATACACCAAGATTATGGGCCAATTTCTTACCTCTCTTGCAAGAATTTCGGCCAGCCCCTATTCCCAAGCCCTACACACTTTTTCCAACTCTATAAATAAGTATTGATCAAGTCCAAAAACCCTTAGACACCCCAAGAATTTTCGGCAGCCACTAGCACCAATTTCCAGCCATTGTTTTGAAGTTATAGGACCGATTTTCCAGCAGCTTGTGAGGTTAGGAAGAGAGCAAGTTTCGGCAGCCTTAAGTAAAGAAAGGAGTAGGATTCGAGCACAAGAAATAGTCAAGCCAACGTACAACACTTCTCTTCTTTTAAAGCAATCAAAGGTGGGGGTTTAAACGGTGAAAAGTGGTAACACTAGTTCAATTTTTAAATACTATGTTTGATGTGTTTATGTGTTTATGTGCTAAATAGGGATGCCCTTATGTGGTGTCAAAGATGAGTACTCTTAAGTAGTACTAAAGAGGGATGCCCTTATGTGGTGTCAAAGAGGGATACTCTTATGTAGTATCAAAGAGGGATATCCTTATGTGGTATCAAAGAGGGATACTCTTATGTAGTATCAAAGAGGGACACGCTTAAGTCATGTCAAAGGTTAAGAATGAATGGTATGTTTTCATGTTTACAAGTCCATTATATTTAGACTTCGAACTAAACTATCCCCATGGAGTGATTATTTTATAATTGCTCACCCCTTCACCGAATTATATTTTCAGATTTTCAAGAGTAAAGATGACAAGATCGGCGATACGGAGGAAGGTGGATGTGATGCGAGTTAAAGAAGTTAATGGATGAAGATTTTTATTAATAAACCAAGTAGGCTTTTATTTCATGTTTGAAGTATTATTTTCGGCACTTGTGTGTTTGCCACAAGACTAGATGTTTGCATGTTTTATTTCGTTGAGTGCATGGACACGTAGATGTTTGATTTAAGATTTTTTTATGGTTTGATGAATTATAGGATTTTATTATGATTTTCATGAGGTATTATTATTATGATTATGTGTTAATTTGCATGAGTTTTAGGAGTTAAGTTGAAGAATTATTTTATTAAATAGCAGCTGATGGTTCGAAAATTATATGCATGGTTAAGAGTCAATTTATGTGTTTAATTGTTCTTATGAAATTAATTATTGTCCTTAGTTTGCATGATTAATAAGTTAAGTTTTATAACTCTAAAAATTATGAAATATTACCAGAATGTTTGACATGATTTATAATGCATATTGACCAATTTTCATGAGTTTTTACTTAGTAGAAGTCGAGGAACTGATTTTAGTCCTTTATGTGATTCTAGTCGTCAAAATTCTTGTTTTAGAAATACCAAAATATATGCCAGTCTATTTTCGAAATTTTGACAGTTTAATAGCCTTAAAATATTAAGTGTTTTGGTCTTAAAACCTGGAAGAAAATCGTTTAAAAGTTTTAGTTTGAAATTAGTCCTACAACTTTATTTTATGAGCTTTTCATGTGTTTTAAAAAGGGATTTTCGTGGCAAGTGTTTAATTTATGCCTAATATGATTTAATTGAGTATTTATAGGTCTTATGTTGAATGGCAAGGCAATAGTATTAAAGAAAATGGATTTGGTATCAGTTAGTGGACAGTTTTTATTCACAACCAGTTTTGATGAATACACCCAGGCTGTTTTCGTGAGTTTTATGCCCCAATGGTTGTACATGATTTGTTTAGGTATTATTTCATAATTTAATTGATGTCTTGGTTGATGTATGAAGTTGGAATGATTTAAATTCCTATGTTAAATATATTAAATTATATTGGATATGTTTGAGATGGTATTATTTATGTTTTCCATGGATGTGTTGAACGAGTTATTTAAATTGAATGTATGATTTATTTGTTTAAATGTTTTTACTCTGATTTTAGTTTTAAAAAGGGTTTTTAAAAGAGAAGGAATTTTATTACAAGCTTAAGGGTTCACGTTCTAAAGAATGCTTTATTAAATTGTTTATTTAAAATCAAGACTTCCGCTGATTTGAAATGCTTAGAATTTTAGGGCGTGACAGTGTGGTATCAGAGCAGGTCTACGTTCTTGTACACTTGTAAAAAAATAAAATATTTTTATGTGCTTTATGTGATTGTATGCAATGTCTTTATGGAATAATTTCATGAAAAAGTTTAATAAAAAGAGAAAAGCTCCATCCATCGCCACCGCCGTAGCCATCTCCGAGTCCTAAAGCAAGTAAGTTTTCAAAAGCTCCAGTATGATGTTTCAAGTGAATGATTTATGAGGTATGACAAGGTCGTCATGAAGGATTTTTATGAAAAGTTATGAAGGACCACTTTTGGTCAAATGTTTTAAGAAATTCTTTTCAAGATTTTCGAAAAGAAGATGTTTCAAGGAAAAGGTTTTACGAAAAATATTTTATGAAATGTTGTGCTTGTACGATGGCTTAGGAAGTTATGATAAATGATGAGTATGAATGCCTAGTAAGGAACGTTTAGAAGTTTTTAAGTGCGACGAATTAGTAGGACCATTTTTAAATTTTATTAAGATCGGCTAAGCAATTCCTTTATCTTGTGGGTCCTTTCGTTTTAGATGCCTACGAGACGTGACCCGATCCATGACCCTAATGAGTCCGATGGACACAAGGATAGGAGGGGTCGCCCTCAAGCTAACCCCGTAGTCCCTAACGTAGCACCTATGCCTAACAATACCGCGCAAGTAGTTGAACAATTTAGGAGGTACAAGCCTGCTACCTTTAATGGGCGGGACGGACCAAACGCTGTTGAGGAGTGGTTTCGTTCCATGGAGAGGATCTTTCAGCTGATTGAGTGCACCGATGCACAACGGATTGCTTGCGTGGAATTCCAACTTGTCAAGGATGCCGACCATTGGTGGGAGAGGCATTGGAGAATTCGCCCAGTTGAGGAGAGACGTGCCTTAACTTGGGATCATTTCAAGGGGATCATAATGGAGAGATACTACCCTCAATCTTACAAGGATAGAAAGGAGCGTGAATTCCTAGACTTGCGACAAGGAGGAATGACGGTTGCGGAGTACGAATTGAAGTTTAGCCAACTTGCACATTTTGCTCAACATCTCGTCGACACCGAGCAAAATCGTGTCCTTTGTTTCGTCAAGGCTAAGGACCGAAATCCAGCACGTTCTACAAGCTTTAGGCAACCTAACTTTTACCGAAGCACTCGAGAGGGCCGAACAAATGGGAGCATGTTTGAAGGAAGATGCGGATAGGAGGTCAAGGGATAACAAAAGAAGATGGGACCAAACCGGTGGAGCAAGAAAGGTACCTAACCGTGGAGTGCAAGGTCAAGGACCTACCCAAGGCTTTAGGCCTACGCAAGGAAATCAAGTGATGAACCTAGCTTGTCCTAAGTGTGGAAAGAACCATAGGGGAGAATGCCTCATGGGAAAAGACGTTTGTTTCCGATGCCATAAACCCGGGCATAGAGCGCCCGAGTGTCCGACTCTACCTAAAGGAACGACACAAGCTCGCGTGTACTCGCTTATGGGAGAGCCGAATGAGGATCAATCTCCTTCGGAGACTCTGCAAGGTATGCTAACTTTGAATTCGGTACCAATAACTGCTTTGTTTGATACCAGAGCTACGCATTCTTTTATCTCGCTTAGTTGTTGTGTGAGGATTGGTTGTGAGTTAGATGTTAGTGTTAGTCCCTTAGAAGTTAGTATCCCTTCGGGTAAGGCTATTTTTACGAGTAAGGTTTTGTCGAGTGCGAAATTTGAGATTTGTGGGAGGATTCTTGAGGGAGAATTGCACGTGATCGAGATGGAACAATTCGATGTCATTCTTGGTATGGATTGGCTAGCTAAGTACCACACCCCTATCGATTGCGAGAAGAGGGAAGTGACGCTCAAGTTGCCAAATGGAGAGGAGTTGACGTACTTTGGTTCCCGACAACGTACACATAATTTGATTATCACTGCAATGCAAGCCGTTGAGTTACTTCAAGAAGAAGGATGTGAAGGATACCTTGTCCATGAAATGGGCACGAACGTGAGGGAGGTGAACATAGAAGATGTTGCCATTGTTAACGAATTCGTTGATGTGTTTCCCGAGGAGTTACCCAGAATTCCACCCGACCGCCAAGTGGAATTTACAATCGATCTAGTGCCGGGAGCTGCCCCAATTTCGAAAGCACCCTATCGTACGGCGCCAAAGGAACTAGAAGAGTTAAAGATGCAATTGCAAGAGTTGTTGGATAAGAAATTCATCCAACCAAGTGTTTCACCATGGGGAGCGCCAGTTTTGTTCGTCAAGAAGAAGGACGGATCGTGGAGGATGTGCATTGACTATCGAGAGCTTAATCGGCTCACGATAAAGAACAAGTACCCTTTGCCAAGGATTGAAGACTTGTTCGATCAACTAAGGGGAGCGAGTGTGTTCTCAAAGGTTGACTTGAGATCGGGTTATCACCAATTGAAGATCAAGGAAGGAGATAGAGAGAAGACCTCTTTTCGCACACGCTATGGGCATTACGAGTTCGTAGTGATGCCGTTTGGTTTGAGCAACGCACCAGCTGTCTTCATGGACTTGATGAACCGTGTCTTTCACCCTTTCTTAGATCGGTTCGTCATAGTGTTCATTGATGACATTCTTATCTATTCTCGGAGTAAGGAGCAACATGAGGAGCACTTAAGGATGATTCTAGAAGATTTGCGCCAAGAAAGATTGTTTGCAAAGTTTACCAAATGCGAGTTTTGGTTAGACCGAGTGAACTTTTTAGGCCATGTGATCACCGCCCAAGGAGTTGAAGTAGACGCATCCAAGGTTGCAGTCGTGAGTGAGTGGAAGGCTCCAACTAATGTGAACGAGGTTCGTAGCTTTCTCGGTTTGGCAGGATACTATCGGCGATTTATTGAAGGCTTTGCAAAAATAGGCTCACCGATGACCAAGTTAACACGCAAAGGAGAGAAGTTCGTGTGGTCCAAGGCATGGAAGAAAAGTTTCCAAGAGTTGAAGGACAAGTTAGTGTCGGCTCCAGTCCTTATTATTCCCGATCCTGCGGAAGGTTTCGTTATCTTTAGTGATGCGTCGAAGCAAGGACTAGGATATGTTTTGATGCAACATGGGAAAGTCGTGGCGTACGCATCAAGGCAATTGAAGGTGAATGAGATGAACTATCCTACGCATGATCTTGAGTTAGCAGCTGTTGTTCATGCATTGAAGATATGGAGACATTATCTTTATGGTGCTAAGTGAGAGATATTCACCGATCATAAGAGCCTCAAATACATTTTCACGCAAAAGGAGTTGAACATGAGACAAAGGTGTTGGCTAGAGTTAGTCAAGGACTACGATTATACAATCAACTACCATCCGGGCAAGGCGAACGTTGTCCCGGATGCACTTAGCCGAAAGGGAGGATGTTGTCTTCACTAACGAGCCAAGGAGATTTGGCAAGGGAGTTCGAACGCCTAAGGATAGAAGTTGTTGATTCAAACGAAGAGATGGAAGCCATCTTGGCAGCCCTAACGATCCAACCTACTCTCCGAGCTCGGATCGTTGAAGCACAAGGCGAGGATGTTGCACTTGCCAAGTTGAAGAAGCGGATCCAGGGGAAAGGCATGAAGGGTTTCATGATCGATGAGAATGGAGCCCTCTTGTTCGAGAATAGGGTATGTGTGCCGAACCATGAAGGATTGAAGAAGGAAATAATGGAGGAAGCTCATTGTACACCTTATACGGTTCATCCCGGTGGAACCAAAATGTATAGGGACTTAAGGACTATATTTTGGTGGAGGAACATGGAAGGCGACATTGCCAATTTCGTAGAGAAGTGTTTAACTTGTCAACAAGTTAAGGCGGAACATCAAAGGCCATCCGGATTGTTGAAGCCGTTAGAGATACCTCAATGGAAGTGGGAGCACATTTCCATGGACTTCGTGATGGGACTACCCCGTTCGATTAAAGGGAATCAAGCTATATGGGTTATTGTGGATCAACTAACCAAGTCGGCTCATTTTCTACCTATGAAGATGACATGGAGCATGGATAAACTTGCTCAAGTTTATATCCAAGAAGTAGTGAGATTTCATGGAGTTCCCGTTTCAATCATTTCGGATAGAGATGCACGTTTTACGTCGCAATTTTGGAGGAGCCTACAAACGGCCATGGGCACTAAGTTAAATCTTAGTACGGCGTATCACCCACAAACGGACGGTCAATCCGAGAGGACGATTCAAACACTTGAAGACATGTTGCGGGCATGTGTCCTAGATTTTGAAGGTAATTGGGAGACGTACTTACCTTTAGTGGAGTTTGCTTACAACAATAGTTATCAAGCGACGATTAGCATGGCTCCATACGAAGCCTTGTATAGACGACGTTGTAGATCTCCCTTGTATTGGGATGAAGTTGGCGAACGACGTATTCTAGGGCCCGAGATAGTGGAGAAAATGGTAAAGGTGGTCGAGAAGATTCGAGAGCGAATACGGGCTGCCCAAGATCGTCAAAAGTCTTATGCCGACAAGCGAGGGAAGCCCCTACATTTCGAGAAGGGCGAGGAAGTGTTCTTAAAGGTGTCGCCAACCAAAGGAGTTGTTCGTTTTTGACGAAAAGGGAAGTTACAACCTCGTTTTATAGGACCTTTTGAGATCCTAGAGAAGGTTGGGAGTTTAGCTTATCGCTTAGCTTTGCCCCCTAACCTTGCATCCGTTCACAATGTTTTTCACGTTTCAATGTTGAGGAAATACGTACGCGATCCTAGTCACGTGATAGACTATTCGTCTTTGGAAGTGGACAAGAACTTAGCCTATGAAGAAATACCCGTTTAAGTATTGGATAGAAAGACTCATCGTTTGAGGAATCGAGAAGTTAATCTCATTAAGGTACCTTGGAATCGCCATGGAATTGAAGAGGCGACGTGGGAAAAAGAAGAGGATTTAAAAGCTAAATATCCCGAGCTTGTTTTGCAAGGTAAGTTAGTATTTTCGAGGACGAAATTTTTTAAAGGTGGTGAGGTTGTAACACCCCGCATAGGCAACAGCTTTTAGCCATTTAATTATTTTTGTTTTAGGCGTGAGTTTTGAGTGTGAGCAAGGTTTAGTCCTTTAAGTTGCTAAGCTTTAGTATTTCTTAATTAATTGCTTAGTATTAGTTGTCCCAATTAGTATTGTTTGGACCACTAAGTAGTGTGAAGTTTCGAATTTTATTAAGAGTTGAGGAGAATAATATTATTGTTGAGGTTATAGTATTAGTCCTTTAAGAATAGTATTTCCTTAAGTATTAATTCAGTAAGGACATGTTAGTAATTGAGGAATTAAATTTAGGGATTTGACTTTATGAGGATTTGACCAAGAATATGATTAAATAATACTTGGGATAGTATTAGTAATATTTTCGAAAATAAGGAGTCTTAGACCTTAAGCAATTTTCGAAAATTAGGAGGTATTAAGACAAGGATTTCTAGTATCTTTATTTATGGAAATAAGTCATATTCTTATGCAAGAGAATAGTACATGCTTGAAGGTTAAGTATCATAAGAATAAAGAGATGGTAAGGATTTGTTAAATAAGGAAATAAGTTGCCAAGTATGGAAATAGAGATACACCAAGATTATGGGCCAATTTCTTACCTCTCTTGCAAGAATTTCGGCCAGCCCCTATTCCCAAGCCCTACACACTTTTTCCTACTCTATAAATAAGTATTGATCAAGTCCCAAAACCCTTAGACACCCCAAGAATTTTCGGCAGCCACTAGCACTAATTTCCGGCCATTATTTTGAAGTTATAGGACCGATTTTCCAGCAGCTTGTGACAACTCGACAGAAGAAGCTCACCTTATCCAGAGTATACCTTTGAACATGAAAACATGTCACAATAATTCGCAAGTTAAAGAAAATCCTTTTTGCTCTCAACTCTTAGCGAGAGATCGAAAGTGATATGTCACAGGCTACTATTGAGTAGCATGATCTTATTGACTGGCCCTAAATGAATCAGGGCAGTACTTAACACCCACGATCAGATACTATGGGATATGTAGTTTTGCTGAATTTCGGAACAAGAATTGATGCCGAGGTCAGTGGTCGTTGACCCCCGTTAGGTCAGAGAAGAGAACAAATGTTTGAAAAATGAGAAAGAGGTATGGCTCTTAAACATGAGCTATGCATGAAAGCAATGTGAGGACGTGCATCACTTATGTAGAGTATAGAGTGCATAGGCAGAGTACAGAGCACAGAAACACGCACGAGTATCATCACATTGACATATTCCAAATAAAATTCGAGGGAAATTTTACTAGGAATAGGGGGACTAATTGATAGGAGATGAATGTGCCATATCCCAGAAGTCACAAGAGAGAGGGTGTCACCTCGGGAAGTAACAAAAAGAACAAGGCAATCCGCGATCTGTGACCTAGCCAATGAAATGTATGACTTACATGTGAGAGCCTACAAGGGAGGCTGTCCTCGAGAAAGTATACAAGAACAGCTCTGACCTCTGGCCTAATAACCTATAAGAGGCCAGAGGAAGTTTTCACCGTACCGATTGCAGTAATTCGATGATAGGGAGAGGAAGTATCCCGGATGTCCATTCTGACGTCTAGTCTCTTTCTCTCACTGATAAAGGGAATATCTGCCCACCCACACAGACAATAGGGGCTAATTGGCATCCAGCCCCAGACCTCTGCCATAAGATGATCTACCTCTCACCTCTGATCAGATTCCTCTCATCTCTGAGTCGGAATCGAATAAAGCTTCTCTGAAGGGAAGCCTCATGGAAACATATCACAAGCAGATACACGTACGAGAAGGGATTGAGTTAAACTGAAGGCAATTATCATTCGCACCTACCGAGAGCTCCAATATGAACTTTGACACGGACCTAATAGTCCACATCCCAGAGATGACAGCCGAGAGCCCCTCATGTTCAATCACGATTAACGGGTCTAATAACAAGTGACCTGTGAATCCTTCAATAAATGAAAATGAGTTGTATAAAAGACTTATTCGTTAAGATACATCACTGAAGGGCGCCACTCATCCCTTGAGGGGGAAAATCTCCTAAGGCCTCAGAGGTCAGAAGAAGACCTAAATCCATACTACTTGGGAAACGATATAACATGGGCATGGTAAATGTCTGCTATATCACCTCTGACTAACGACCTCTCAGTCATAAGTCAGAGGCCAATCACATTATTATCATCCAAACATCATAATCCGATGTGGCTACTAATTTATGGTTCACTGGTCAGATCTTAGAGGATAAATGTCATTATCCCCGAAAGTACAACATGCTTGGTGCATGTAACCACCTAAATCACCATTGGAGAATCAGATAGTACATGGTTGCCACTAATCTGGCGCCACATGTCCACCCTAGGTGTACTATTTCAGAATAGACATGCTCCACTACCATGGTGTACCACTCCTTGTGGTCCCAAAGCTGAGAAAAGTCTTTCCTACCCTCTCTTGGTAAAGAGAAGGATATAAATAGCACACTTCATCATTCTTGGACAATAATTCACTCATATTTATATATTTCCTCTATATCATTGTTATTATTACATCCACGGCGGTCTGAAATACTGACTTGAGCGTCGAAGGGTCGACGCCGGAATCTTTTCCGGCCGACTTTATTTGCTGATTAACGAAGAAGGACTGGAGAAAGCAGAGTGTAGTGGAGAAAACGAACCAGAGTTCAGAAAGAAGCAGTTTTCATCGCATTTGGAGGAGAATCTCATGTATTTACCTTCCTCCTTCATGATTTAATGGTATGTTGATATGACATGCTTATATTGAATTTATCAAGCTTGTTCCCTTTTTTATTATTTTTATTTGATTATTATGACGGGTACTTTTTTACCCGATCAGGATAGACTTCTTCAATAAGAGTGAATTTCAATCTTGGAGTTTTTGAAGCAAATGATCCCCATTCTCTAGGATGGTCTATTGTCTATTCTTTTATGTTGGTGCAATCTATCCTTCTTTCTCTGAACTTCACTTCAGTCCCTAAAGTGAGTGATCTTTTTATCAACTCTCGGGGGTTGATGCCTATCACATGATCTTGCCTCTGGGCTTCACTTCCGCTTTTGAAGTGAATTTCTTCTGTCACCCCGAAACTCATGTAATCTGACTTCCCATCTTGGGAGTTATATGTTCCACATATATTCTCAAACTTGTTCTCTGGTTTCTGGCTATATTATGCACCTGTCCTAAGCTGAGGCTTCTGTGACTATTCGCACTCTGGTATGTGATAATACTTCTTGTAATGCAAACGCGGTCCATGCTTAATTCTTACTAAGGCTTACAGGGCGCAGGTCTAAGAGTTGTACACCTTCCGTGCTCTCAAATACATCCCCTCTTATCTTCTATCTCGAGTGGTATATTATTGAGTCATCCGTACCTCAGAAAATCTTAAAAAGCAACAAACCTTCATTTCTCGGTGCTAAACGCCCATCAACATGTTCGCTTGTAAGGGTTACTTGCCATGCCTCTGGTATCTTTCTCTATCTTCTGGAGAGTTTAGAAGTTGAAGGATGTCAATGGCTAAGAGTATTAGTTCATGCAATTCTGACAGGAGCCTTTCAAAGTGCCCTTATACTTATCTTTAAGGCCCTCAGAGCTGATGAGCAGAGCTCAGAAGAGGTTTTAATTATATTTCAAAAGCGCTCGGCAATGCTTAGGCAAAATGATTGCATACCGTAGCTACAAATGATTCACGTACAGTCCTTCCCAATAGGGTTTTGACTTCAACACCTTGACTCTGTACCATTCCAGATCTCATGTCTTGGTACTTCAAATCCCGACTCCTTTGCTTCAAGTTATTCTTACTCATTCCTTTATACTTCTTAGTTCTAATACATGACATCCGAGCTCTGAGATCTGCTCTTGCGTTGAAAGTCACGATACATAGTACCTCTAAGTTTTGAGGAGCTTAGGGGGTAATAAATATCTTTCACCTGCTGGGCTGCATTCCTACGCATACACTGACTTTTAGAGGCTATGTGCCCTGATTAGGGTCATAATTGCATCTTTTTGCATCCAATTCTATATGCTTTTGGTGTGCTTATGTTCATATTTGACCCTAAAATGATATACTTTGTGCATTTAACCCTTTTTGGCTAGAAAGTTGTGATTATAGGTGGAAATGAGCAAAACGAGGAAGAAACGAGCAAGATCGAGAAAAGTTTGGAATTCTTGAGTTGAGACAATTGGTGCAAATGATATACCATGTTGAAAAGCTCAAATATAGGGTCGCAACACAAAAAGAATCGAGTCAATAAGAGCTCTAGAACTCAAGATATGAAGAAAACAACTCGCTAGGCAGCACGTCAACGCGGATCGCACGGATTCATTCTGGAACGGTAGATAACATCGCGCGCGACCTCGCGCGCGATCGTGATCGACAGGAGTTCAATTATTGTTCGGCCGCTTCGTAAAGCGTGCGAACTCACTGCCGATCACGATCGGCAGCCCTCCAGTTCACGTTCGGCAGCAGTTCCAGTTCACTTTGCACGTTTAATGAAGGGCACTTTGGACTAAACATTGTAGGCACTATAAATACCTCAAGGATCAGACTTTCAAGGCATCTTCTTCATTAGTTAGTTCTTAGATTAGTTTAGAGAGAGAATTAGGTAGTTACTTAGTGGGTTCTTAGTTAGATTCAATCTTTTTTCTACAATAACTTTTGATCTAGCCATTAGATCTTTAATCCGTTTTTTCCAATGTAATCTCCATTGAATTTCCTACGTTTCTACGGTTCAATTTCTTATTTCAAGTTGTCGATCAAGACTTAGCAATTTGGAGGTT